>JAXIVJ010002446.1:0-109425 GCA_036785665.1 Chirona hameri
TCGCGTAGTTTCCAACTGATTGCAAAGAAACTTTCAGTACCCTACTTTTGATAAATTTGACACATACTCTGAAAACTTTGAATTTTCAACCCATATGAGCCGTGACCTATGACCTGTTTCTCAAGGTCATTCCAGGCGCAACTGGCGTCCCGCAGTATCGATGCTTGTAACTTGTGCAGTTTCCAAGTGTTTGTTGGTCAGGAGCATATGCACAGGTGTTTCCGAGTGACAGTTGTGTTTCCACTGAGATTGTGACCTCGATTGGTCTTTTCAGAGGTCAACTGAGGTCATTGACCTCCGATGACCTCATATTACTTTTTGGGGCTTCTGGCGGTTTCTAGGACATTTTGTGAGGCTGATTTCAAATAGAGAATCCTTTTTATGTAATTATATGCTCCACTGGAGTCATGCGCTTCCACAGGTCAAACGAGGTCACTGACCTCAGATGAACTGACATGATCTTTTGGAATTTGGCAGTTTTTAGGACATTTTGTTACGCTGATTACGAATTGGGCACCCATTAAGCATTGTGGTATGCTCATTAACATAGCTTGCTAAAATTAAATTTATACGCATTTACAATTTTGATAACGTTTTGGTCATTGACATGATCTCAGAGATCACCTAATGACCCAAGACCTTAAAATCGGGATATCAGCGGCTTCCTCTTGTCACAAACAACACGCTCGTTTTCGAATCGAAGCTCTAGCTTAATTAAAGGCGAAACGCTAAGGGAGGGGGGTCGTACCACAAAATTATTCACAAAATTATTCAACAAATCGATAAGTCAAGGAATTTTTCCATCAATGTGGAAAGAGGCAAACGTTCACGCCATTTCAAAAAGAAGGGATCAGCATCCGACCCGTCAAACTATCGTCTCATCAGTCTTTTTCCTTGTATCTCAAAAATCTTAGAAAAAATAGTATTTAATCGGATATACAAACACATTTCAGAAAACCGTCCTACTCACTGACAAACAGAGCGGATATATACCAAATCATGGCACACATTCTCCAACTCCTTTACTTAGTTTACAGCTTGTACAAATCTCTTCAGGATGGAAATGACCTCACAGCTATATTTTTGGCTATAAGCAAATATTTCGACAAAATTTGGCACGCAGGGCTCTTACACAAATGCAAAACACTATTTGGAATATCTGGATCGCTCCACAACTGGCTGAAATCTACCTAACTGATATAACCATGAGAGTAAGCGTCGGTAATAGCCTCAAATCATTAACGCTGGATGCCCTCAGGGAAGTGTGTTGGGTCCATTACTCGCAACTTATTTATCTTAATGACCTCGCGGACAAGACTCACAATGAATCTCTCTTTTATGCTGCCGACACTTCACTGTACGCGCAGATCATTAAAAAAAAGACCTAGACTTTATTCCGAATTTGGTATCAATTGGTTCATCACGTTCAATGCAGCTAAAACTACACAGGAAACATTCACCAATTCCGTCCCCGCGCGCTACCTACACTGTCATTTAACAACTGTCCAATACCGTCGACATAAAGCCATACTCATCTCGGTCTTACTTTGTCAACCGACCTGCGATTTCACGATCACATCAATAACATCATCAAAAAAGCGAATATCGCTATGAGTCCCCTCTACCCTATTGCCACATTTTTACCTCGTGACATTCTTGTACAAATATATAGCACGTACAAACGACCAATTTTTGATTATAGTGACATTGTATATGACGGACTTATAACAATTAGAGACACGCTGAGACTAGAACGACTACATATGAGAGCAGCAAGACTAGCGACTGGGGCACTCTTTCGTACATCTCGCAACGAACTATTGACAGAGCTAGGTTGGGACACGCTGGACACTAGAAGCACTAAAGACCGACTAATCTTCTATCACAAGCTTCTCGACCCACGTACTGATACGCCACAATACATCAGAGACATAGTACCGGAAACCAGACACCAGAACACAGGACGTGCGCTTCGAAATGCTAATACACTGACACTTCCAAACAAATAGAACAACACTCTTCCAGCAATCCTACATCCAAAAACCACCCGACAGCGGAATGATCTGCCTGGGCCTACAAGAACCGATCATTGCCTCAAATCCTTCAAAAGAGCGATAGATTCTCGATTCGGGTGCCGAGGTCCCTCCAATATTTAACAACATCGGATCAAAGATCGGAAACATTTTTCACAGTCGTCTTAGACTTGATTCATCAGTTCTCAATGCTCACCTCTTCCAAATTCAAAGAGCCCTTCCCCTTGCTGCGAGTGTGGGAACCCAAGAGAGAATGTAGCACATTTTGTTCTAAATTGTCCCCGCTTTAACGTGCTGCGCTCAGAACTTTTCGTCCTAGTTTCCGAATAATGCGAAGTTTCCTCCGAAATAATAACTCAAACAAGCTTGAAGTTTTACTTCATGGTAGTGATTTAAGTGAAAAGGAAGGAATTGAAGTTGCCAAATCGTTCCAAAAATGTCTGATCAAAACAAAAAGATTCCAGACCTAAATGCACCCAGCAGCGGACGGCGGGGGCGGGCGGGCACGAGGCGCCGCCTGGAGGCGGCCGATTCAACTACTGGTGGCGGATGTGTGTGTGATGTGGCGGCGGTCAGTGGATAGAGATATGTATTATTGTTAGTTATTTATATTTTCATGTTAAGTAACGAACAGTAATTTTAGAGAGGTGCTTTAATTTAAGAATTGTATTCTTTTGCACCAATTTAACCCGATGATTTGTCTTGTTTTGTTTTTCTGAATTCTGAAAAATACACGTGTTGTTGTTGTTGTTTCACCAACCAACCAACCCCCCCTACCCGAACACGTAGTGATTTTGCCCTACACGCGCGAGGGTTAACCCGCGAGTTACTGGGGGGGGGGGGGGCTATTTTTTGCCCACAACCCTCCCATTATTTGCAATAACTCCTAAACGAACATCGGTAGCGTTACCAACTTGCAGTACCTTCTCTCACATCACTTCTACACATTGTTGGCAAAAGGAAAAATATGAGATTACGATAGGTCAACTGGGAATGACGTCAGAGTGACGTCATGTCCTTCGGTTTTTGTTGCAAAATAATGGTTTGCGGAAACGCTTTCAAAGGTATGATATTTGAGATAAACTCAATTGCCTTAAATAAAAATACTGAAAATAGACCGGAATATCAAACTGCTATCTCGGATTTTTTTTTTATTCAAGATTTTGAGAAATCCAAATACATTTTTTAAAAAAATCAAGAAAAATTCAGAAATATCCAAAAACCGGAATATGTGTGAACGAGACGTATGCGGTGAATATGTGTTCCAAATGTGAAGTCGATATCTTTACAAATGACTGAGTTATGACCTTTAAAAGACAAAAATCTACCACCTCTCACAGCATTACTATGCATAAAAAACGCATTTCCATTTTTGCTTTTTAGTTCGATTTATATGGAACAAACAATGTTTTAAGGTCATTTTACGCGTTCTAGACTAAAAACAAACCCATAATTATGTGTTACAACGCCTAATAACCGTAATCTGCAGTTTGACCACGTGACCTCAGATGACCTTGACCTAACCCAAGGTCATACACAGTTTAGAAAGGTACTTAGAAGTGCCAGACACACGAATCATACCGATTTATTGACAGCTTATGCGTTTAATATCGCAATTTTGCTTGACAATTCCATCCATCGAGATCCTTTGACACGGTCAAACATTTTGTACTTGACCTGACCTGTGACATCATCGGTGACCCCGAAGTCTACAATATTAAGTTTCCTTCGATAAATTTCCCAGGGATATCGAATCTCGTTTGAATTTTTACATTCGGTCTAGTAGTTCCGGAGATCCGAGGGGGAGGGGGGGGGGGCAAAAATAGCCCCCCCCCCCGAGTAAGCCGCGTTATGAAATATACCCCAGTAACTCGCGGGTTAAGGAAATAAATAAAAATTCCGGCAATAGCTTTTAATTTTAACCCGCGAGGTACTGGAGTATATTTCATAACGCGACTTACTAGAGGGTTGGGGGGTAGGGGGCTATTTTTTACCCCCCTCGGATCTCCAGAACTACTGGACCGAATGTAAAAATTCAAACGGGATTCGATAGCCCTGAGAAATTTACTGAGAGAATCATAATATTGTTGACCTCGGGGTCACCGATGACGTCACAGGTTAGGTCAAGTACACAATGTTTGGCCGTGTCAAAAGGTCTCGATGGATGGATTTGTCGCGCAAAAATTGCGATATAAAACGCATAAGCTGTCGATAAATTGGTATGATTTGTGTCTCTGACACTTCTAAGTACCTTCCTAAGCTGTGTATGAGCTTGGGTCAGGTCAAGGTCATCCGAGGTCACGAGGTCAAACTGCATTTATCGGACATTAGGCGCTGTAACACATGTTTATGGGTTTGTTTTTTCGTCTAAAATGCGAAAAATGACCGTAGAACATTTTTGTTCCATATCAATATAAGTAAAAACCAAAAACGGAAATGCGTTTTTTATGCATTGTAATGCTGTGAGAGGTGGTCGATTTTTGTCATTTAACCCTATTTGTAACAGGGGGGGGGGGGCGAATTCCAACCCCCCTCCCTCATGTTTTTGGCAGATATCTCCAGAACGGCTGGGAGCAGGCCCATGAAATTTTGGGAATTTTCATAGAATTGAACTCCGCATTTGTAGTCAAAATTTTGAGTTCTTAACTGGAACAGAGGCGGTTACAGGGCACAGTTTGGGGTGGGCTCGGAGGCGACATTTGGCGAAAATACGGAAATGCGATATTCACGGTTTCTTCCTAACTGCATCAAGTATGAAGGAGTTACATCAGCTTACCGTGATTGCAACAAGTGCAAATTAGATGATGTTAATGAAATATCATACAAAATTGCATGGCAGAGGCGGTTTCAGGGGCTTGAAAAGGGGGGGGGGGGTTCCAGGAAGAATTCAATGCTTGGCGGGAAGCCAATAGAGCAATGTAAGGGGCATTATAGCTATCAAGATGTAAAAGATAGCTTCTGCTTCCATTATTTGCATAATTTATTACATATAGAGTTTCAGGGGCGTGTTCAGGAACATGAAAAGGGGGGTGACTGGCATGGTGATGACAATATGCCAGCGATAACGGCGCAATATACGTTTAGCTTATAATAATATATGCACATATGAGACCAGAAAAGGGAATAAAGTCATTTTTTGCAGAGGCGCGCTCAGGAATGGAAGAAAGGGGGTCATATTATTGCAAGGAAACTAAGAGGCATGGGCGTACAATGACATAACATACTGCAGTTTTCGGATGAAACACGCGCCACAGGCTACTCTACGAACGATTATAAGATAATAGGCGAGTCCAGGTAGGGTAAAAATGGGGGTAAGCAATGGTAATTGAAGTTGTAAGTGAAATAGTCACTGTTGACTAGTTAGTATCATAATAGCGGATTATATATTTATAAAAAGGTCTTGCGCCGCCCTAGTTTGGGTCCTGGATACGCCTATGATGAAGTACAACATGCAAAAAGGAACTATCTATGATCAGTAACATATTTATAGTGCTGGGTAGCAACTTGTCTGCGGTTAATATTTTCCCCAATTTTACCCCCCTTTTTCACTAACCTGGTACCGCCTATGGCAAAAATATGATTTATAACTGTTTTTTTCTAATGTCTCAATCACATACCATTTCATTTATCAAAAAAACAACATCAAAAAATGGTTTTATTACGCATTTACTTCACCCCCATATTGAGTGACCTGCACACGCCTATGATTTTTGAATTTTCAAACGTCACCGTCATATATCAATTTTCGATTCAATCTCTATCGATTCCTATTAGTTGTGTTCAAATCGGTCGATAAACATGAAAGCTATGTTGAATCAAAAATACCACTAAAATTTGTCGTTTTTGCCCCCTTGTTGCCCCCCTATCCAAAATTTGTATTGTTATTGTTATTTATAAATGTAGATCGTGTTGAGGGAAACCAAACACCGTTTCATTTTTGAAAATCGGACGGGTAGATCTCGAGATCTCCGGGGGGGGGGGGGGGCGGAATCCGCCCCCCTGTTACAAATAGGGGTAGCCAGGAGCCTGTTACAAATAGGGTTAACACGCGCCCTGGAGGGGGGGGGGGGGGCGAAATCCGCCCACCCCTCCGGTTTTTCGAGGATAGCGCAAAAACGGCGTCGCGCAGTGCCGCCGTTTTTTGTATACCTGTTTAGAAATGAACTTCCCGCATTATGTAATTTTTTTGGCCTCAAGTCATCTCAGGTCAGGTCACCAGACCAGGTCACGTGATGACCTCAACTCCAAAACGTTTGCAGTAGTACCACAGCCACAGTTTTACGCCGATCGGTTTCAATATTGCAGGACTTCATAAGGTCATAGATACCAACAATTTGTTTATCTCGGATTTCTAATATCGGTGACCTGAGGTCAGGTCAATTTTGTGACCGCCAACACGGTTTTATCAATAACTATCGACATAATGAAGATAGAGAAGAGAAAACGGTACCAATATGTTTTTCTCGTCGAGACACGTCTCCCAATATGCAACATGACCAACTTGGGTCACCACTTGACCTTGACCTGAGGTCAATTTTCTCAGTTGCCCTAAACAGGTCACCATCAACTTGATTCGAAGCGCCTTGACAAGATACACGCGATGGCGTGAACATTATTGCTTTATCTTTATTAGGTAATAGGTTATTTGGGGAAAACTGTTTGGAAAACAAAATCACCTTTTTGACATTCGATGACCTCTGGAGCCTAAACTATTGACCTGAGCTCAAATATGAGAACAACTATGTCGATTGCATTTTTCAATGACTTTTGATTGCTTTTTTCCGTTTGCGGCTAACTATCATAGTTCCCGAGATATTTGGGGGTGTTCGAACAGAAGTCTTGAAAACTTGAAAATCCGACCCTTGATGACCTCTGGTGACCTCAATATTGACCTGAAAAAAAATAATGAACGAAATACTTTCGAAAGAGCTTGTCTCGAGCTATCTAACGTCGTTTCCCGTTTGTCGCTACGTTGCGTGGTTTTCGAGATCATAGGGGGGGGGGGGGCGAAATCCGCCCCCCTCCAGGGCGTGTAATTATCAGTGGCCCTCCAGGGCGCGTGTTAAAGGTCATAGGTCAGTCATTTTTTAAGATATCGACCTCAAATTTGGTACACATATTCACCGCACACGTCTCGATCATATATATTCCGGTTTTTCTATAATTCGTTTTTGTTCTGGATTTTGTTTTGTAAACAAACAAAATGTATTTGGATTTGTCAAAATTTTGAATTAACAATAACTAACAAATCCGAGATCACAGTTCGATAGCTCGGTCTATTGTCAGTAATTTCATTTAAGACAATGGAGCTTATCTCAAATATCGTACCTTTGGCAGCGTTTTCCGCAAACCATTATTTTGCAACAAAAACCGTAGAACATGACGTCACTCTGACGTATTTCCCGGTTGACCTATCATAACCTCATATTTTTACTTTTGCAAACTTGTGTAGGATTGATGTGAGAGAAGGTACTGCAAGGTTTGGTGACGATAACGGTGCTCGTCTAAGAGTTATTGCACAATAACGGGAGGGGGGAGGGGGGGGGGGGGGGAAATAGCCCCCGTAAGTCGCGGGTTAAATTCCCGGAGGAACAAGTGTTGGCATCCTCGGGTTTAGCCGCAACTGCTACGGTTGTGTGGCGTGCGCCCAACAAATAGTCCTTGCAAGTGAAATAAAATAATGTTAGGTCTCGCGGCAACCATGCTCTGCAAATGAATATAAAACAAAATTGTTATTCATAGTTAGCGAATGAGACAACGTATAACTCGTCTGCACAAGCTTGCAGTCCGTTATAAGCCGCTTTGTTTTGCTACAGATGTATTTATTTAGATCATGGACCAACTTCCTTTGGGAGGCATTTTAGATCTGCATCCGAGGCCACATCGTATACCTAAGTATTGCTATTGGTACAGCTATCACTCGTCGCTGGGTGTCTGTTTGCCCTACACTCATTGCGGTCCAGGTATTGACCAGTCTGGTTACCACGGGGTGACTGTGTTTGCCCTACACACACTGCGGTCCAGGTATTGACCAGTCTGGTTACCACGGGGTGACTGTGTTTGACCTGGTGACGGCTGGCGTGGTGACCTGTCTGGTTACCACGGGGTGATGCGTTTGACCTGGTGACGGCTGGTGTGGTGACCTGTATGGTTACCACGGGGTGACTGTGTTTGACCTGGTGACGGCTGGCGTGGTGACCTGTATGGTTACTACTGGGTGACTGTGTTTGACCTGGTGACGGCTGGCCTGGTGTCCTGTCTGGTTACCACGGGGTGAATGCGTTTGACCTGGTGACGGCTGGCGTGGTGACCTGTCTGGTTACCACGGGGTGACTGTGTTTGACCTGGTGACGGCTGGCGTGGTGACCTGTCTGGTTACCACGGGGTGATGCGTTTGACCTGGTGACGGCTGGCCTGGTGTCCTGTCTGGTTACCACGGGGTGATGCGTTTGACCTGGTGACGGCTGGCGTGGTGACCTGTCTGGTTACCAAGGGGTGACAGTGTTTGGCCTGGTGACGGCTGGCGTGGTGACCTGTCTGGTTTCCACGGGGTGACTGTGTTTGACCTGGTGACGGCTGGCCTGGTGACCTGTCTGGTTACCACGGGGTGACTGCGTTTGACCTGGTGACGGCTGGCGTGGTGACCTGTATGGTCACCACGGGGTGATGCGTTTGACCTGGTGACGGCTGGCGTGGCGACCTTTCTGGTTACCACGGGGTTATGCGTTTGACCTGGTGACGGCTGGCGTGGTGCGGATTGTGTCCAAACAGCGACTGGTTAGCTGTTGGGAGTTATTGACGGGGCATTGGTCTCCATGACTGCAGACAGCAACATCGCCAGCTCAATATGGTCGTGGTAAAGAGGGTGGGAGGGGAGGAGGGGCGGGGCGGAGCGACTGGGGACCGGCAGTGCGGCAAAACTCTTCCCTGGAGCAGCCATGGCTTCGATCGGTCACAGGAACAGAGCTGATTGTTGGGTCAGCTGTGCCTATCGTGTGCCGAATCTACACCCTTGTCCAAACCTCAGCTGATCTAAAGTCTTACGAGATAGCCATCCATTCGGTAGACGGTAGCACGTAGCTATGCATAAGGTTGGTATAGTCGGTTTACGGTTTCATTGCATTTAACAAAAAAATATACTCGAGTATTTTACGTATACCTATTCGCCCGTCGGGCGATTATCAAAAGGCTATCAAATTGTGTCCCCGTTTGACGGAGGCACCCGACAGCTCCGCGTGTGAGTTGTGGCACCACCAGGCGCCATATCAGGCCATACTTCAGTCACCCCCCCCCCCACTGTCCTCCCTACCTCCCCATGGAAGGGGGCGGAGTACCTCCTTTGGACACTGGAGTGCCTCCTTTCTGCATAGATGGTTCTCCTCTCCGCATAGGAGGGCCTGTTCTCCACACATATGGCCTCCCCTTCCTTTCTGTACGACAGATTGAACAAGGGGTAGCCGCTGTAAGCCGAAGTGGGTGGGCAAAAACATAGTTTTGCCCACGCTGATTGGTTCAGGGTGAGAAACTGCCGACATTTCCCCCCGGCATCCGCTGCCACTGGCAGAACTGAGTGCCAGTGGCACTCAGTTGGTGCTGCGCGAGCGATAGCCTGGTGATGATAATATATAATGATATTGGGCTTGATAATAGGCCTAATACTAAAATCCGGAATATTGTGGAGACGCCAGGCGCGTCCCCTCCCCCGCTTTCAATGCCCATGTTTGTATCTACACAGCTCTGTACCCATGGTTATCGTCCGACCCCATGTCTATAGTACACTTCAAACCAGTAAATCCGGTTTAACTGCGACTAAGGTTCACTGATATGTCTTGTCTCGATAACAGTATCTCACTCGATACAGTGGCGGATCTACGGTTGGCTGGCTAGGGGCCCATTCGGCATGTTCAGGGGCCCTACTGACCCACCCAGAGATCCTTTCGGTCTGGTTAGAGGCCGTCTGACTGGCACAGGTGCCCTTTGAACTTCCCAGGGGAACAAATATATGAAACACCTGGTCTGTGTAAAATAATCAGTTTAATGATCAATGATTGATCAGAACATAGGTAGATAGTAGATAGGTACAGTAGATACTTACCTGAAAATCGTTGCGCTCAACTCAGAGTTGCACACGCTGATACAACAATTTCGTGCTTTCGGTCTCCGGGCCTCTGATCCCGACACTGGACCCACGGTTAAAAGCCGTTATAAACAAGGCAACATAACTTTTAAATACAAATACTAACTCAATCCACTGTCCCAGTCACTAAACTGACTCGATTGAAATCACAATCGGTGGTTTTATGGTGATCGGAACTAATGGCAATGGGTTACTGATAGTTTGCGGGAGAAGCTGCGTATGACGCAATTCTGGCGTCAGCGGGTATGATATCATACTACCACTGAAGTCTCGTGGAAATGAAACTTTGTCTTCTACAAGGGACCCACTAGTCCTGTGTGGAAATTACCGAACGTAGGGACGTTATTCTTTCACCATATACATTGACCATACCCATTTTTCGATCTGCTCTACACATCTGCCATCTCAGTCCAATACCCCATGTTAAAGGGGAACTATTTATTTTAACTGCGACTAAGGTTCACTGATATGTCTTGTCTCGATAACAGTCTGTCACCCGATGAGGGGGTTGATTCAGTAACAAAGCGGCTGGCAGTAGCATTTATTCATTCAGTAACATTCAGTAACAACTTTCTATAGGTTTAGAGTGCCTTCACCCGTAAGATGAAGTTGTGTGGAACATGGTTGTGCTCGAATCAGAATCGGTGAGTCAGATTTGACTAAATTTTGACTCAAACCAACTTGAGTCAGTGTCGAGTCGCTTAAGAAAAATAGGGGCTCGCCTTGAGTCAGAGTTGAGTCGCTTAAAAAAGTAAGGGCTCAACTTGAGTCAGAGTCAAGTTGCTTAATCAAAATAGGGGTTTGAGTTGAGTCAGAGTGAAGTCGCATAGATGTCGCTTGAGTCAAAGTTGAGTCACCTGGATGTTGCTTGAGTCAAAGCTGAGTCGACTCATCCTCTTACAAGTCAAAGTCACATATGATATAACAAAACAAATTGGGAGCAACTAAATAATATAGGGGTCCAAACAATGTTCTAGAGTGCTTTTCAAACCCATATCAATCAATTTTCTGTCTGAAAAAATAACTTAAAGAGTACTTAACTCATCACAAACTCTGCTGACTGCTCCTTATCATAAGTGAAACAATACAAAATTAAATATGTACATAGAAATAATAACTGCATATATACAACCTAATAATAACCAGAGCGCTGTTCGGCACACGCTACTAGCGCTTTTCGCTAGCTGACGTTACAATTACGTCACGGAAACAGGCTCAGCATGAAACAAGACAGAACTCACAGAAGCACTTCCAGACTCTGCTGTAGGGGCATATCACATCTGTGTTTGTTTTCATTTCAGTTTGATTTGTCTCATGCGCCACTATTGAAACACATCCGCTAGCGCTTTCGCCGCTTCTGCGATTTTCCACTAGCAGAAATAGCCTCGCTGCATGCTAAACGGTTCCTATCATGACGTATTCCCTTTCTGGGTTTTCATTGGCTGACGCCCGGTTGCCATGGAGAACGAAAGCGCTACTAGCGCTACTAGCGGCCGCTAGCGTGCGTCCGAACAGCGCTCATATCAACATAACATTCTGGAATGTGTATACGAACCATGTACCATACGCGCCATTTATGTCTGAAATAAAAAGTTTGCATCACAAATTTATTGAGGTTAAGGTACTTTAACCCGCGCGGCGCTGGGGGGTAAATTTTACCCCCCCTCCCGGGTTTTCGCTATAGATTCAAAACTACACTAGATATCGACGCGAAACTTTCAGTACCTTATCTGGCATCGATTTGACGTCTTCAGATACATTTTTGGAGAAAATCGGTCGAGAAGTTTTTGCGAAAATAGCGTTTTAGTGACGTCATGTAACGCCATTTTCGGTCCAAAATGGACGAAACTTTGATCGATGATAGAACAGCGAGTATTGAAGCAAATTGCAAACAAAGCACGTCAAAAGGAAGGAAATGACATTCTCTACAAGATGGCTATCTCGGATTTGCACAATTTTGATTTTCTGATCCCCAAAATGCAAAAAATAGTTTTTATTTTTTTCAAAGTTTACCAAATCCAAAATTGTAAGAATTTTCAAAAACCGGAAGATAAGTCAGATAACCATCTCTAATGAGTGAATATTCCAAATTTCAAACAAATATCTATATTTTTGACCCCCAAATGACACTAATAAGTGTTCAATGTGATGGACGCATTAAAAAAAAATTCGCAAATTTTGACATTTCTAGACATCGTACACAAAAACAAATTGCACCATTGGATTGCTGTGGCAAAACTGAACCGTAAACATGTGTCGGTTATTGCAAATTTTGGATTTCAAAATTTGACTTTTTTGCCTGATCTTGACCTGACCTTGAGGTAAAATGTCAAAATAACCATTATTTTTTAATTCTACGTCTGAAATAACCCATGAGACATGTGTCACATGGGTTTCATATTACTTTTTCACAGTGTGACCTTTTGTGACCTGACTTTGACCTTGACCTGTACTTAGTATGATATTCATACTCATGCATTACCCTCTCCTTATATTTAGAAGTGTTTTGGCAGAGTTTCGGCGCGCTGCTGTTGATAGTCCGGTCTCTGCAGCCAATAATCTCGAAAACAGGTGGTTTTGACCTTTGACCTGACCCTGACCTGATATGTGACCTTTTAAATAAAATTTTAAGAATTACTTAGAATCTTCCCATCGAGAGCTTCCGATCGCCGCCTTGCGCGTCTCGCTGCGATTATTGGTTCGGGAGATAAGAGGGGGGGGGGTAAAATTTACCCCCACAGCGCGGCGCGTTCGGATGGAGACCCCAGCGCCGCGCGGGTTAAGAATGTTAATTCAACAACAGATCACCATTCACTTTGTTTTCTAACGCCAAAATAATTGTTATTTCTAAAATCCTACAGTTATCACTTGTCAGTTCACTCAGTTTTAAATGGTTCGAGCGCGAATACTTTCTCCAACTACAAAACGACTTGACAACAAATATCAATCCAGGCCGTATCAATGATACGGATTTCCTTCCGCGTTGATGTATAGATCCTCAAATCTGTTGATGAATAGAGTGAGGACTGTGATTGGCAAGGATACTGGTTCACATGCTAGCATGCTAGGATGCTAGGATACTGGTGCAGATACTGGTGCACATGCTACTAGCAGCTCACAAGTTACTCTGGGAGTGTCACATATGCAATTTCTCCAAATGACTGTTTAGACCAGTAACTTGCAAATTCTATCCGCACTTTTGATTAATTGTATGTGCGAGTTTCAGGGCGGGTTTATAGGGTATTATAAGTTATAACCATGTTTAATATACATGTGTCAAGATTCAAGGAGTTGTGCTGCAATATTAAAGACGTCATATTATACTGTATACTGTCAAAGACAAGCCACTTCTCAGTCTGTTGTACCATCAGCTGACTACTCTTCTTCCATTAGGGACCTCAAGAACAACATAAACTGGGTATAAACTGGGGAGTTGAATTACTGAAATAATACCATTTTTTTCCTTATCGAATGACATTAAGTATAATGGCGCAAAAAGTGTTACAATCCAACAATTGTTACAGTACAACATTCTGAAGTAAGTCAAAATGCATGAGTGATGTCAAAGTGTTAACTTTGAAGTGGCGGCTAGGGTCGGTGCCAATTGAAAAAGTAATAATGTTAATTATCTTTGTCACATTATAAATGAGGATGTCAGAATTCAGATGATGTTGACATTGCACGGCAGAACATTGTGCACTGCTGTGGAAGAAGTTTATTTTTTTAGGAAAGATACTATGAAGCGTTTTGTTGTTAGTTATCACAAGTTACAACATCCTGAAGTGATTGAATGGTTTGTCAAAATTTGAGAACAAAAATTTAGGGGGGGGGGGGGGTGAAGCGCCAGCAAAAAAAAACTGTTGCACGGGGTGGAGGTAACAAATAATTAGAACAACTGAACACTGATTTATAGTTGTTTGTCAGGGAAAATTTGAGGGATAATCCCCCTGGCTCAAGAATGTTGACGCCCCCCGTGGCGGAGCCCCTGCATTTAAGGGGTAACACGCCTGGACCTCTGAGCGATTACCTTTCCAGTACTTAGTCATAGTATAGTGGTAAGTCTGATGAGCTGGCAACAGCAAGCTTCATCAATATTATTTTTGAATACCATGAGGTCTGAGGTGACGTTTATAATTTCAGTGTTAGGCATGCCCTAATGGCATTGCGATGAATAATATTCTTTGCTTAGCCAATACGTAGTGAAATCCTCTGACATTTAGTGATGCTTTAGCAGAGATCAGATGCCGCAAACAACATCTCAGTCTTAAATGGTGCAGCCAGTCAGGATTTTGAAGTGAACGCAGCTTGTCTCTATCTAGTCATATTCATCTCATATTTGGACGTCATTGGCTATAATCAATCCTATCCTGATCGGACATGTGGCATGACAACGCTGCATCACAGTGTCTACATTGAGCTGAATCTTAGCGATCCTACAAATTTATTTATATCAATGTAACCACTAACCAGTTCATAGTTATGCATTAGCCAGGTTTAGCTCAACATCATTTCATACTGCTAGTGACTGAACCGCTAGCTCCTATATACCTTTCTTTTTGTAATAAATGGTTTATCATTGTCATGCTTTCAGCCAATCAAAACATTCCATTGCTTGGTCACAACAGTATGGAATATGTGTTGAATTGTATTGAAGTTGAACGCGACAAATAACAAAATATTACATTTTGTGGTTGGGGTTGGCAGTGGGGGAGTTACATGTCTGTGTGGAACACCCTTGTGAAACGCTGGTGGATGGTGTGGTTTAATTGAATTATACTATTGCGAAAGATATCAACATTGTATCATAGTGTATTGACTGATGTGTTCTAAATGCAGTGTTCCTACAGCACTCTGCAGTCTGCAGTATAGTGTCTATCTGACTGAGCAAAATTGTGTAAATAACAAAAGGCCAGGAATTATTATTATAACTCGTAACCTTAAGTACCTATTCAATATTCATGAATACAGCACACCGGTTAGTGTTTTACAACCTGCTAGACTGCTATCAGTATTGACTATTGAGCTTGTTGATTGGTTTGGCAACTCAATTTTAATTAACACCTGTTTTACTTTTCAGTCCAGCTCAAGAACCAACTTCAAATAAACCTCACTTATTTCATATTTGCATCCTATAATTTAGGACCATTAAAATCCATAGCAGTTAACAATAGTGGTAAAGTAAAGATGCGTACCTGTGCTGGTGCGAAATAATAATAATAATAATTATTATTATTATTATTATTAATATTATTCTTATTATTATTATTGTTATTAGGAACATATATATTTGAATATAGCTGACAATGCAGCTGGATGCAGTAGATATTTATGATAATGCGATATTCATTCATGTGCCTTAATCCAGAGTAAATCAAAATAAAAGTGTTAACATATATGATATAATATTGTAATGAGTTTTTGCAAGTCAAATACATTTGAAACAAAGTCGTTAAGTTAGTTAAACTTGAGGTCAAAAATGAGTCGACTCAAGCAATTTTCACAAGAACCCATCGAATCCGATAAACGAGCTGCTGAAAGGTGACCGACCCGGACAACGATAACGGATCTGAAAGATAGTGGAACATCGCCTGGCGACGGCCGAGCCGAGGCCAAACAGCGAACATGTTATATGTTTACAAAATGATTAACACTCGCATCGCATTTAATACAACACACAACACACACACACACAACTAGGAAGACCGTAAAAGTAAAATACAGATCCGATAAATTGTACCAAGATAATGGACCACCGCCATTTAAATACATACCACAAAATAAGGCATACCGAAATGTTAAAACCAGTTAAAGGTAAACGAACATTTGTGAACGCATTCAAGTAATGCGGAAGATAACACAAACGACATAGTTGAACTGTGACATATATACGAGTTAAGAAGCAAACACGGTTTCCAACATTCACGGATACAATACCAACAACTTACTTCACACCACGAGCAGCACTTTCCATATTCCACCCCTCCCCCTCTCCCCAAGCAAGATGAGGTGTCTGGCGACGCCGAAGTGACCCCGGGTGACCTGTCCCCCACCCGGGTGGCCCGGCCTGTAGATGGCACGCCTGGGCCGACCCGGGTGGCGGCGAGAGGTCCCCGAAGTGTCCCCCCACCCCATAGCGGCCAAACGGCCGACGGCGGGGCTGCACGGGGAGACGGGAACCAGAGTTTGTCACGGCTGGGAGCACCGCGACATCGTCGAAGTATGCGCTTTGGATCAGTAGAGAAGTTCTAACTGCGCAATCGTGAGGACCCACTTCCAGTCGGTCATGGCTGACGTCCTGAAAGTTGGGGAGCGATGCGAAGAATGCTCACCGACCGCCGGCGCCCCCTTATATACTCTTGTGTGACGTCATGTGTCGTCATGTGACGTCAGCCGTCAGCAGCCAATCAGCAGGCAGTGGCGCCAGATTGTGCAATCCATCGGGAACCCAAGGTACTTTAATAGAGGTAGGGGCGTAAGGTTTCAGTCACCTGACCTCCCAGCGCACGTGCAACCAATCGCCGGGACCCTCCAGTGTGGTTGGCTCCAAGGAATCTCAGTCAGCTGATACTCCATTGCTTTAACATGGAAATTTTGCAATGCTTTTTAGGGGAAAAATATTTAGGTACTAAATGACTTCGCAGGTGGATGCATGACCCGGGTATGGATAGAAGATAGAACAAGGTATTTTTGTAGCACCTGGCGGTAGCTTTTCCCGCCTTATATTCCTCACCAGACGGTCTCATTCACAGCCCACAAATCGCACGCGTTCGGATAGAGCGCTTATGGATGTGGTATCCGTGGCGGTGGGTGGTATTTTCGGATGGGGGGGACAAACCCAGGGGCCCTTCGATCAAAGCGGCCCCATCTCACGGTAACCCCCCCCCCCCTAAAAAAATGGCGCGAAATGGTATCTCCTCGGATTTAAGCCACTATATTTTGCAGGGACCTAAATAGACGTTACAGGCCCATGTTGAAGTCTCAGGCCTTCCGAGGGCCCCTCAGACCTACTGAGGGATTCCTCATGCTCACCAAGGGCCCCATCAGGCCATACCGAGGGTCCCATCAGGCCTACCGTGGGCCCCTCAGGCCCACAAAGGGCCCCTCAGGCCTACCGAGGGCCCCTCATGCCTACCGAAGGCCCCCTCAGGCCTACCGAGGGACCCCTCAGGCCTACCGAGGGCCCCATCAGGCCATACCGAGGGTCCCATCAGGCCTACTGAGGGCCCCTCATGCCTACCGAAGGCCCCTCCGGCCAGGGCCACCTCAGGACGACTGGGGGCCTACTGTCGGCCTTAGAGGGCCCCTCAGACTGGCTGGGGCACCTCGGGGCCTTCGGTCAACTTCTTGAAGGGTCCTTCTGACAAATTTATGTGTTGGGGGGGGGGGGGGGGGTAAATCATGTTCCCCACCACTACTTCTTGAGTGAGGGGGGAAGCTTATTAAAAAGAAATGCGTCAACCGAGCCGCCCAAGACTAAGACTAACTTTGACCGCCTGAACTGTTGCCATCTGACGTCACGACCAATCGGAGAGCAGAATTTCAAATTACGTAAATATACTTAATTATTTTAAAAACGAATAATCCGGAGGAATTTATAGTGAAGTGTCAATCTAAAAAAATATGTTTTATTAATTTGCTTTTCATCAAACACATAGTAGTAGTGACTTAGGTATCCTGCAACTAGTCCATTATTTGTTTGTCAAAAATGACGGTAGCTAATGCGCCAGTTCACTAGACAATGCGCCAGTTTACTAGACAAACCCGGGCCTCCAATCAGATCCCTCCATTTGGTCACATGTTCTCTTGCCACCCACCTGCGGGAACCCTGGCTATGGCTGCCAAGACTGTGGAGCAGAGTTCGTCACGGGCTGGGCCTATCAGGGTAATAGAATGATGCAAATCGATAATTGAAATGAAAATCGTGAATTTTGCCACAAGAGTCGTTACTAGACTTAGAAAGTACGATCACGTATCTCGCGCGCGGGGTGACCTGAACCTCCAAACGCCTCGTCAGATGTGTGATCTGCAAACGGTGATCGTCGCTCACAAAGCATGTTTTCTGAATGAACCTGCGGATCTCGCCCCCTTATTCCGTACCTACGCCGACGCGCGGACCTGTGAGCGTGCTACGCGACAGGACCGACAGGACGACAGGACCGGATCCTGCGCCCGCCTGCCATGAAAACGGCGGCTGGATAGCGCTCCTTTGCTTACCGCGCGGCATCATTGCTGCCTGAGGACGTGAGGGGGATGGAACCGGCAGCGTTCAAGCGAGCCACAAAGCCTCTCTTGTTGCAATAAGTGACTGTGATATGTGTGTGTACGTATGGTATGTGCGTGTGTGACTGTGTGTTTTCCCACCGTGCCACTTTTGACTGTCCTACTGTTTAACGTCTTCGACCAAGGACACAGAATAGCCACGCTTTTATTGTGGAGTGTCTGCTATTGTCAATACATACATACATAGAACAAGGGGTAGAACAGAAAGAAATGTAACGCCGAAATGAATTAGACAAGATATAATTTGTATCGTGATTGTTTTTTCTATTATAAATTAAAGGTATTGTTTGCTATCAATACCTTGTATTTCCGTAGATTATATCTTTATTTATTGAATTAAACGCCAGCAAGTATACGAAGTAGTAGTCAAAGTAGTGTATTTTCAGTACATGTAGTAGCATTTGGAAGCGGGCATATTAAATTATACTACGAAGTAGTAGTCGAAGTAGTGTATATTGCAGTACCTGTAGTAGCATTTAGAAACGGTCAGCGGTCGTTCCGACATTTTTTAACCCCTAAGCCCATTTAACCCCTTTACGCCAAGAATATCGAAAAATGATTAAAAAAAAAACGTTGTAGCTAAGGCTTGTAGCTATCTGTTCCAGAAGTCGGATTTAAAATATGTACTATAGGCTACGAGCCAGCCTCGTCTGAAAATGATCGATTTAACATGGGAACTCTATGGTGTAGTAGGTTTTTAACGCCCAAACGCCCGAGTGCTGCCAACTGTTACTGGTTGGGGCTGGGCCCTATGAGCCATGGGCCGGGCCTGGGCGGGGCCTGGGCGGGGCCTGGGCTGGGCCTCAACTTTAAGGGAATCACCGGGCTCCGGACGGGCCTGGGCTGAGAATGATGAAGCTCAGGTCAGAGCTGAAAAAATATTTCAGCCAGCAGTTCACTCCCACAGCAACACACTGTTGTTGTGGCTGTGGCTTTTTCTTTGTTTTTGGTTAGCATAGTTGGTTAATTGTTTCACATTTATAGTATACAAGTAGATATGATAGGACGGTTATTTCATTTTTTTTAATATTTATCTGCTTAATCTGAACGTGCCGGACCGGGTCTGGGCCTCAATATTATAAATTTGCCCGGGCCTGGTCCGGGCCTGGGCTTGGTGTCCATGGGCCTGGGCCGGGCCGGGCTGGGGGTTGGTGGGCCCGTGATAAACACTGCTGTGGAGCCAGGGACGTAGTCAGGGGGGGGAGGCACTGGGGCCATGCCCCCTCCTGAGCAAACTAGTTTACATTAGATAACAAGCGATTCTGCTGACGAGCCGACGCCAACCCCCCCCCCCCCCCCACCCCCGCTCAACGGCTCTTCATTTGATCCGCCATTGACCTGACTAATATCGACCCAGTAATACGGCACATTGTGCAACATATGTGTATAAGCGTGACATGGCATCCACTTTTTTGTAAGATTTGTGTTTTGTGGATTTTTAATTTTGATAATTGAAGAACATTTGCATGCAAAGGCGAGACCAGAGGCCATGAGCGGGGCGAAAGCGGGTCACTTTCGATCAAATTTAAGAATATTGTTTGTTAAACAGACCAAATGCAAAGATCCTGTTTAGGAGATTGAGATTGTTTACCAAAAATGGAATTTTCACTGGCCTTTTCACGTTTCATGGCCATCAACGTTGAAAGAAAGAAAGGAAAACATTAACTTTCAGCCTAGATGCAGCAGGAAGGCTAAATTATGAGGTGAAGTGCGGATCTAATGCGGGAATTGTCATCTCTTTCAAATGATTGAACTTACAAGTTACAACAGCAAATATATAATATCATAAAATACAATGTCGGCGGCTTTACATACAATAGTTCAGTTTTAGAGAGTAAGTCCAATTCAGATGAATAGTACCTACTAGTGGTGTCAGATTCGGAAATTTCCCAAATCATGTCTGATCCAAAGTCCGATCCAATATGATAATGTTAACCGAAAAGTGTCTGATGAGTCCAAGAGTTCGAAAATAGTCCAATTTTTAAAACATCCTATACATAACAATTAGTGATGTTTTTACTTGATTTCCATGTCCATCCAGGGGTGGTAAAGTGTTCTGTCCTTATGGATAAGGTCGGGAACAAAATGGTCTTTCTCATGAAGTACTCATGGGTCAAAATGCCAGCAAAAATCATTACTATGTCATTCCTGTGAAAATTTACTAAGCGATCATGTCCTTAGAAATACTGATCGTCAAAACCACTTCAGATGTATTATTCACTTCATCATCATATTCATCTCGTCGTATGTATGTACATTTCCTTTTTTGTATTAGCAGTTGCGTTTCAGCTATTGATTGCCAATAATAATAAATTACATTTTAAAAATCCGACGGGAAACAAAATCCGGACGATAGATTCAACACGTGGGGCCACTGAACCAAAAATGGGTCAAAAATGGGTCTTCAAAAATGACCTATAATAACATGATCCAGAAGGAATTGGGCTGATATCATGCGTATCCTCAGAAAAGGAAGCATTTTAATATTTCCCCATTTACTTATAATGGAGAGGTCACGAAATTGACCCGACCTTAGGTCACCGATATAAAAAAAATCAGAGATATGCGAATTGTAGGTACCACTACCCTTATGAAATCATGTAAGTACGAAATCGAACGGCCAAAACTGTGGCTGTGGTACGAACGCACACTTTTTTTAGAGGCGGGGTCACGTGACCTGGCCTGGTGACCTGACCAGAGATGACCCGTGGTCAATAATTTTACAATATGTGGGCAATTGATGTCTTAACAGCTGTGCCAAAAACAGCGGCGCTGCGCGCAGCCTTTTTTGCTATCCTCGAAAATCCTCAGGGGGGCGTCTAAACGCCCCACCCCCGACACGGCGCGGGAAATCTGGACAGTAGATTCCCCGGGGCCGGGGACGGGGTACTAGTGCATTTTCAATGGACGCCCACTGTCAGGACAGTGGATTGCACAGTCTTGGGACCCCACCCTTCTAACTCGAAAACTAAAAGGGCTAGAAAGACGCAGAAAAAAGTTCATTCGACTCTTGATCTGCTCTTGACATTCGAAGGTATTTCAGATGTTTTTTTTCTCCTTAAGTCAATATTGAGGTCACCAGAGGTCATCAAAGGTCAGATTTGCAAGTTTTAGGACTTCGCTCCAGAAACCCTACATATCACAGGAACTATGCTAGCTAGGAACAAACAGAATATAGCAATGGAAAGCTCTTGAAAAATGAAATCGCTAAGGTGTCCTCGAATTTGAGCTCAAGTTAATAGTTTAGGCTCCAGAGCTCATCAAATTTCAAAAAGGCTATTCAACAAAAGTTTACTACGAATAGTTTGTATTACCTAATAACGACAAGGCAACAATTTTGACGCCATCGCGATTGTATCGTCAAGACGCTTTGACTCTTATTAGTGTTGATTAGGTCAGGTCAACTTACAAATATGACCTCAGGTCAACGTCAAGTGGTGGTGACCCAAGTAGGTCATGTTGCATATGGGAAGACGTGCCGCGACGAGATAAACACATTGGTGTCCATTTAACTTCTCTATCGTCATTATGTCGATAGTTATTGACATAACACTGTTGGTGACCTCGGATGACCTCGGCTGACCCTGTAGGGGTCACTGAACAAAAACAAAATGCACATATATCATCAAGAATTTCCTATAATAGCATGATCCAGAAGGAATTAGATTGCTATCTTGCGTCTCCTTAGAAAAGGTAGCATTTTAATATTTCCCCTTAAACTTATAATGGGGAGATCACGAAATTAAACCGATCTTAGGTCGCTGATATTAAAAATCCAAGATAAACGAATTGTAGATATATGTCACCTTATTAAATCATGTAAGTGTAAAACCGATCATCCCAAAACTGTTACTGTGGCAGTGTTCGCCACGGGCACACCAACCCCCAGCCTGGCCCGGCCCAGGCCCATGAACACCAAGCCCAGGCACGGACCAGGCCCGGTAAAATCCACAACATTGAGACTCAGGCCCGGTCCGGCGCGTTCAGATTAAGCATATAATTATTTTCATAAAATTTGCAATCATTATCCTAGCATATTTACTTGTATGCTATAAATGTGAAACAATGAACCAACTATGCTAACAAAAAAGCAACAGCCACAGAACAATGTGTTGCTGGTATAAGTGAACTGCTGGTTAAAATATTTTTTAGCTCTGACCTGAGCTTGTGCGACGCGCGCATTACTTCAAAATTGTCAGGCCCAGGCCCATCCAGAGCCCAGTGATTTCCTTAAAGTTGAGGCCCAGGCCCAGCCCAGGCCCAGCCCAGGCCCAGCCCAGGCCCAGCCCAGGCCCAGCCCAGGCCCAGCCCAGGCCCAGCCCAGGCCCATCCCAGGCCCAGCCCAGGCCCAGCCCAGGCCCAGCCCAGGCCCAGCCCAGGCCCAGCCCAGGCCCAGCCCAGGCCCAGCCCAGGCCCAGCCCAGGCCCAGCCCAGGCCCAGCCCAGGCCCAGCCCAGGCCCAGCCCAGGCCCAGCCCAGGCCCAGCCCAGGCCCAGCCCAGGCCCAGCCCAGGCCCAGCCCAGGCCCAGCCCAGGCCCAGCCCAGGCCCAGCCCAGGCCCAGCCCAGGCCCAGCCCAGGCCCAGCCCAGGCCCAGCCCAGGCCCAGCCCAGGCCCAGCCCAGGCCCAGCCCAGGCCCAGCCCAGGCCCAGCCCAGGCCCAGCCCAGGCCCAGCCCAGGCCCAGCCCAGGCCCAGCCCAGACCCAGCCCAGGCCCAGCTCAGGCCCAGCCCAGGCCCAGCCCAGGCCCAGCCCAGGCCCAGCCCAGGCCCAGCCCAGGCCCAGCCCAGGCCCAGCCCAGGCCCAGCCCAGGCCCAGTCCAGGCCCAGTCCAGGCCCAGGCCCAGGCCCAGCCCAGGCCCAGGCCCAGCCCAGGCCCAGCCCAGGCCCAGCCCAGGCCCAGCCCAGGCCCAGCCCAGGCCCAGCCCAGGCCCAGCCCAGGCCCAGCCCAGGCCCAGCCCAGGCCCAACCCAGGCCCAGCTCATGGCCCATAGGGCCAGCCCAGCCCATTGCGAACTCTGGACTGTGATACGCCGTACGACCACAAGTTTTTTGGAAGGTGGGGTCACGTGACCTGGTCTGGTGACCTGACCTAAGATGAACCGAGGATGTTTTACATAACGTGGATAATTGATGCACAAACAGCTGTGCCAAAAATTGCGGCGCTGCGTGTCGCCGTTTTCCCGCTATCCGCGAAAAACCTGAGGGGGTGTCGACCCCCCCTCCGGCATGGCGCTGGTTAAAATATGGGGATGATGTTAGCATGCAGCCAGGTGTTAGGGTATTCATGTGAAGTAAAAAAAAATGCCCCAGCTGTGCTGGGGTCATTTTTGTATGTGCCACGTTTGGTTGGGGCCACTCAAAGCACTTTTACCACCCCTGTGGCCACAATTACCATCACATTATCTTTCATTCAATTTCCGACTGAAATACATTAAGCATACCACACTTTGTTATAAAATATCAGGGGATCATCCAATTAGATGTAAAACCCTGTTAGGTAAGAACAATCCGTGAATTGTGATATACGAGTATATGCCTTGACCGAAAATTGTCCAAAATATATGTGGCTGACATACCGAAGTATCGGATTCGGACTATTTTCGAGCGTCCAAAAATTTGGACTCTGATTTACATCACTAGCACCTACCGACTACCTGGGTTGACACTAAACAATTGTTTCAACATCACATAACTGGTCCAACTTTGTGAAGACTAACTTTCGGGGCTAACATCGGTAGATTTCGGGGCTAACATCGGGAGATTTCGGGGCTAACATCGGGAAATTTCGGGGCTAACATCGGGAGATTTACAGTTAGACAGTTGTGCACAGGCAGTCTTGTAAAATGGTGAATCAACGGACTCGGCTTGTCCCCGTCTTGTGGTCAGCCCGGTGGGTCCTGATATCTATCGGGGTTCGCTGCCGCCGCGTGCTGCGGCTGAGATGCAAGTTTGGTCACAAACTACGAATATTCTGGACTTCAAAACATACCCTGATTCTGTGCTAAGTTTAAAATGCGTAGTTAAACATAAATTGTAACTTAAATTGTAACTCTAAGTTAAAATTGTAACTCTAAGTTAACTGTAACTTATATATGTTCTTAAGTCCAGAACATACCTGGATCGTGTACCGGCAGGGGCGTAACCACGAACTCAAAGTTACTGGATACACTGGCTGACCACAAACGCTTAGTCCTGTCCTAAAATACCCCCCCCCCAAACAAAAAACTAAATTTAAGCCACTTCAATTTCTAGTGCTGAGGTTTTGTACTTTTCTATTTAACTTGTATTATTTTAACTCTATTTTATAATAAGCTGCATCATTGGAAACTGATAGGCTGTCGCGTCTCCCTAATGCCGATGGCACAGCCTACATCAAAACCTTATCCCGCGCACTGCAAGGGTTTGCGCCGAACACGAACTGCAAGGGGGTTGATTTCAGCCCCCCCCCCCCGTGAGATCTAAAAAACTTCGCTACGTAGCGACAAGCAGAAAACGGCTTTTGATAGCTTGATACAAGTTCTATCGAAAATATTGCAGTATTTTTAGGTCAGGTCAAAATTGAGGTCACCAGAAGTCATCAAAGGTCAATTTTTTTCCTGTTTAGGACTTCGCTCCAGAAATTCTCATGCATCTCGGGAACTATTGCTAGCTAGAAACAAACGGGATAAAGTGAACGCCAGCCATTTAAATTTTCAATCGACAACATGCCCTCAAATTTCATCTGGGGTCAATATTTGAGACTCCAGAGGTAAAGAAGGGAATTTTTGTTTTGTTGCAAAATCGTTTTTCGCTAGTAACTTTTAACCCGCGCGGCGCTGGGTCTCCAGCCGAACGCGCGGCGCTGGGGGGGTAATTTTTACCCCCCCCCCTCGTATCTTCCGAACCAATAACCGAAGCGAAACGCGCAATGCGGCGATCACAAGCTCTCAACGAGAAGAATTGAATGCATACTCGAGATTCTTAAAATAAGGTCACATGTCAGGTCACGGTCAGGTCAAATGTAAAATGTAAGTATTTGAGTTTTTGGGCTATACTTTCCATCCAAAGCCTTATATTGCAACTATTATCTCACAAAGTGCTCCAGAGTGTATAATGCATTTCCCGCATAAGTAAAAGTGAAAATGTAAGCAAAGGTCAAGGTCAAGGTCAGGTCACACAAGGTCACAGGTCTGCGAAAGCCATGCGACACATGTTGTATGGGTTATTTTACACGTATAATTCGATAGAAGCAGCCATTTTCACAGCCTGACACCATATAATCGTCCTCAGGTCAAGGTCAGGTCACAATAAGGTCACAATTTGAAATTGATTAATCTAAATAAACATTGCATGTTTCTAGACTAGTTTTGTCTTCGAAATACAGTGGTGGCATTTATTTGTCTGTATCTGGTCAGTAAAAGCCAAAAAACGCAATTAAAAAAAATGACGTCATGAATTACTTGTTCTTAGAGAGCCATAAGTCAGTCCAAAATAAAGAAATTGCTTTGAAATTTGGCTTGAAAATCGTTCATACTCGGTTGTCTAATATATCTTCCGTTTTTTTTTGAAGATCTTCAAACAAAAAACTTTTGTGGAAATTCTTCCCAAAAATCAGTTTTTTTGCATTTTTGGGGGTCAAAAACCCAAAAGTTTGAAAATCTGAGATATCCATGTCAAAGACAATGTTATTTCCCTTCTTTTTACGCCTTTTATTTGCAATTTGCAGTAACACGCTCTTTTCTACGATTTTTCAAACATTTAACGTTTTTTTCACCAAAAATGACATGGCATGACGTCACTAAAACGTCATTATCTGCCACAAATTTTCACGAATTAAAAAAAAAACGTCAGAAGACGTAGAATTGATGCACCATAAGCTATCGTAAGTTTCACTTTGATATCTGTCATGGTTGTCAAGTTATGGAGAAAATCCGGGGGGGGGGGAAATTTACCCCCCAGCGCCGCGCGAGTTAACCCGGCAGTCACTGGGGTATATTCTGTAACACGACTCACTGGGGGGCTTTTTTTAGCCCCCCTGGTATCTTCAGAACCAATGATCGCAGCGGGACGCACAAGGCGGCATTCGAAAGCGCTCAATGAGAGAAGCCTAACGCAGAGTTAAAAATGTCAAATTAAGGTCACATGTCAGGTCACGGTCAAGTCAAACGTCAAAATCGAGGTATTTGAGTTTATGGACAATACTTGCCATCCATGGCCTTCGATTACGCCTATAATCACCCAAAGTGATGTCAAAGGTATGATACATATCCCACATGAGCTAAAGTAAGATTGTTGGAAAAGAGCAAGGTCAAGGTCAGGTCACCAAAGGTTACTACACTCAAAATATCAACGAAAGTCATGCAGCACATGGTTTATGGATGCTTTTACGCGTAGAATTCGATAGTAGAAGTCATTTTACCACCTGACTTCATTTACGTGAAGTTAGTGTCAAGTTCAGGTCAAGTTCAGGTCACTGAAGGTCAAAATTTGAAATTTATAAATCGAAATAAAAAAGGCATGTTTCTATATCAAATTTATCTAAAGAAAACAGTGCTGGCATTTATTTGTCTGTATCCGGTCAATAAAATAAAAAAACGCAATTTCAAAATCTGACGTCATGATTTACCCATACTTTATATGTCATGAAAGTAAAAAAAGATGATATAATTTTGAAATTTGGTATGGTAGTTGCCCATATGTTGTTATTTGATATATATTCCGTTTTTTTCAATATCTTTCAAATATTTGATTTTGTGAGCATTTTGTCAAAAAAAGTTTTTTTTTTGAAAATTTTGGGTCAAAACCCAAATGTTTCGAAATTTCGAGATAGCCGGTTTGTAGCCCTTGCAATGTTCTACCTTTTAGCGTTTTTCGATTGCATTTTGCTTCATATGCGGCATTTGTAGGGCCTGGCAAAATTTAGCCGATTTTGGTGTCAAAATCGTGTTTAGTGACGTCACTAAATTCACTATATCTCAAATAAATTCTGACGATTTTTTTTAATTTTTTCTTATAATGTGTGAAAATGATTTCCGGATAGGTACTGCAAGTTTGGCGTCGATATCTGCATTAGTTATTGAGATATGCCTAATATTCCTAAGGGGGGTGGCTAAAAAAGCCCCCCAGTGACTCGCGGGTTAACCCTCGCCCTACGGGGGTCCTAAACCGACCCTCTGTGGTTTTGTTTGCATAACTTTTTAGACATGCAACACATCTTGCTGCAAATTTCATTATCTAAGTATGCAACAATTATACGTATGCTGTACTAATGTCATTGAAATTGGTGGAGAAATTTGGGAAATAATGATGTTTTGATGACGTCATGTTGGTGGAAAAACGATATATGTTTGAAAAATCGTAGAAAACAGAGTTTTAAAGCAAAATTAAAAACGCAATTTAGCAAAGATATAAAATGTCATTTGATTTAAAATGGCAATCTCGGATTTTCATTTTTTTTAACCCCCAAAATGAACAAAAACTGATTTATTTTTGGAAAGATCACCACAAAATAAAAATTTCAAAGATGTTAAAAAACCGGAATATATGTGAAAGATCTGAGTATGGACAATACTCAAACAAAATTTCAAAGAAATATCTCTATTTTTGACTGAGTGATGGCTCCCTAAGTGTAAGCAATTCATGACGTCATTTGTTAAATAACTTTTTGACTTTTTTGACCAGATACGAATAAAAAGTTACCTTTTCTCTATTTCTGAGACAAAACTGGTCTAGGAACATGCTTTTTTATTTACATTTATCAATTTCTCATTTTGAAGTTTTCTGACAGAGCAAAATCGCTGTTCTGGACGTGGTCGACCGAGGTCATTCACTTGACCTGGAAGGTCACTCGTTGACCCGAAACCTACAAATTATATACCGTTTAAATTCCAAACATGACATGCAACATGTTGGTTCTTACCGTGTTGCTCTATATTGCTTGGTTTGGAAGTAAACAGAGGGGTCTTTTTAGGGCCCCCGTAGGGCGAAGGGGAAAAAAGCTCCCGTAGGGCGAGGGTTAACCTAATGAAGCTAACGGAAACTGTTTACGCCATTATGTTTGTCTCGCCAAGGCGCTTCGAATGATGAGATAACGGCGGCGCGCAGCGCCGCTGGGTTTTGGCACACCTGTTAGGACATCAATTGCACACACTTTGAAACAAAAAATATCCTCGGGTCATCTCAGGTTAAGTCACCAGACCAGGTCAAGTGACCCCACCTCCAAAAATGTTTGCAGTTGTGCCAAAGCCAGAGTTTTTCACCGATCAGTTTGAAACAGGATGTCATGAGGGCATAAGTACTTACAATTCGTTTATCTCGGAATTTTGATATCAGTGACTTAAGGTCAGGTCAATTTCGTAACCTCCCCATAATAAGTCAATGGGGAAATATACAAATGCTTCCTATTTCAAGGATATGCATGATATTAGTCCAATTACTTCTAGATCATGTTATTATAGGATATTATTGATGATCCTAGTGTAATTCTTGTTCAGTGACCCCTATTGGGTCATTTGAGGTCATGCGAGGTCACCATCACTTTTGTTGTCAATAACTCCCGACATAATGAAGATAGAGAAGTAAAACAGATATCAATGTGTTTGTCTCGTTGAGATACGTCTTCCCATATGAAACATGCCCTACTTGGGCATCAGGTCAAGGTCAAGGGCACTTGACCTTGACCTGAGGTCAAATCGTTAAGTTGACTTTACAAGGTCACCATGTATATTGTTCGAAGCGCCTTGACAGGATAAACACAATGGAGTAAACAGTTTTCCGTTATCTTTATTAAGTAAAAGGTTAATACCAAAAAACGATTTAGCAAAAAAAAAGTTTTATTTTATTTTTGACCTCTGGAGCCTCAAAAATTGAACTGAGATCAAATCTGAGGACACCATAGCGATTGAAAATTTCACTGGCTGGCGTTTGCGTTTTTCTTTTTGTTTCTAACTAGCATGGTTTCTGAGATATATGGGAATTTCTGGAGCGATGTCCTAAAACAGGATAAACTGGAAAATTTGACCTTTGATGACCTCTGGTGACCTCAATTTTGACCTGACCTAAAATAACATTGAAATACTTTCAATAGAAAATGTATCAAGCTATCAAATGGCTTTTCTGCTTCTCGCTACGTAGCGTAGTTTTCGAGATCTCAGGGGGGGGGCGGAAATCAACCCCCCTGCAGTTCGTGTTTGGCGCAAAGCCCCTGCAGTGCGCGGGTTAACATGTGTTTCAACGCCTAATGACCGTAATCTGCAGTTTGACCTAGTGACCTCAGATGACCTTGACCTGCCCCAAGGTCATAAACAGCTTAGAATGGTACTTAGAAGTGTCAGACACACGAATCATACCGATTTATCGACTGCTTATGTGTTTAATATCGCAATTTTGCGCGACAATTCCATCCATCGAGTCCTTGTGACACGGTCAAACATTTTGTACTTGACCTGACCTGTGACGTCATCGGTGACCCCGAGGCCAACACAATTATGTTTCGAACGTCAAATTTCACAGGGATATCGAATGCCGTTTGCATTTTTATAATCGGTTCAGTAGTTCCGGAGATCCGAGGGGGGCAAAAAATAGCCCCCCCCCAGTAAGTCGCGTTATGGAATATACCCCAGTAAAGCCCAGGCTACACTATGCGTGATTGTCAAGGAAATCACGCGCGTGTTCTCCGTGTTTGCAGAACTTCCTTGACGTCCGGGATCTGCCGGTCAAGCAAATCACGCAAATAAATGGATAAACTATTGCATTTTTTTAGTCGATAAACCACCGCATAAATATCTACCAGCTTCAACACAAGTTTCAACACTCACAATTTGCTCAAACGCTTCTTCATTCATCTTCCGCCACGATACTCAGCACAAATTATTCAAGTTTAGGTCTAGTATAGACTACAATACGCGAAATCAAGCAAAATGATAAAAAACCCTGCAACACGCAATCTCGGAAAACACGACAAGTTCAGAATTTTGAAGTTTTCATCGTTCCGTCTGTGACGTGTCTGCGGAATTTCCTTGACGTTTCATCCGGGATCTGCGTGATGTGCCAGTGCAGCTCACCCAATGCATTTACTATCAGCTGAACTTGCTCTGTCACGCAAATCCCGACAACACGGATAACACGCACGTGATTTTCAGGAAATCACGCATAGTGTAGCCTGGGCTATACTCGCGGGTTAACATGTTAAACGAGGCCCTGGCTTTATACGTTTAAAATGGCAATATTAGCTGACGCATCTTTCTACTATCCAGCTGTTAGCGCCTCCCCGCCTGTTGCTAAGCCATCCAGTCCCCTTAGCAACAGCGCCCCCTCCCCGCCCCACCGCCAGCTGGGGACGTGGCACTCGCTGACCGGAGGGGAGGGGGAGGTCGGAGCACCAATCACCGCTCAGATCAACCGGCTAGTTGACCTACTTTTCTACTTCCGCGTTAATTGTGTGGCGGTTCATCCAAAGATGGTGTGTTGTGTAAATATTGGTGGTGATTTTGCGATTCGTGATGTGTGAGAGAAGGTGGTGATATAGTGCGTGATGTCGAGAGCTGGTGTTGGTGTAGTGGGATATATTTATTAGTGGAATCCGCGCAGTGGAGTGGACATTTATCAGTGGTGATTGCCGACTCGCTCTGCAAAGCGCCCTCGGTTGCAACTGGACGGAGCGGGCCAGAAGCCATCAGAGGGAAGGAGTCAACTGAAGACCTCATCACGGTAATGTACCGACAATTACTAGTCAGACAGGTGCTGAAATACCAGAAACTGCTAAGGGATTCAAACCCAATTATGTTTCAGGGCCTCCCGTAAGGATTTTAGACTGCAGCTCGCGTCGCCAAAATGCCCACCTATGGGTGGGCATTTTGGCGACGCGAGCTTATATTATGGGGATGGGGCACCGGCGGCTCCAGAGGACCCATTTAGCCCTAAGGGGGGGGGGGGGTAACATAATTTTTGACTTCCTTTTGCTCCAGTCTCATTTCCTCGTGATATCCCTACGGACTGATTCAAATATAAATATAGTGCTCCAGCTTTCCAAAACCTCAAATTTCGCGCCTCTTGGCGGCGCAATTGTTATATGGCTGTCATTTTCTTCTAAATATTAATACTTTTGACTTTTCAGGACAGTTATGTGCAGATTTTTCTTCTAGACCTTACATTAGCAAAATCTTGCTTGTTCACCTTGCAACCGGCGAGGATTGACAGCGCCCCAAACCGCTTGGAACATTTAGGGTTATCAAATAGTAATCACTAATGCTAACCCGTCCGCTCCGCTGGACGATTGTTTACACTATGCAGGTCAAATGGTGCTTACTACCCATGGCACACCCGTCGTACCTAATTACCTATTACCCGTCAAGGGAGCACCGCCTCACCAACTCCGGTGCGTCGGTAACTTAGTTCCCATCTCCCACATATGTCCTATGCATAGCTAGTTGGCAAAAACGGAATGGAGGTATCCGCACCAATTCAGCACGTGAATTAACTGGGACTTTTAAACTGAATAAACTGAGCGGATAGACAGACAGACGCTTATCGAATAGTAATATAGATGTATCAACTTACAACCTACTACCTATAGTATAAAGGGAGCTAAGTCGCGGTCGTACCAGTCTACGATGTTCGTAGGCATTATTTATTATATTAAACATGCAGTCAATAGCCGTTTTCACGAAGGATTATTGCGCTGAAAAGACTGAAAAGTTTCTGAAAAGTTTTTAAAGTCTTGCTGTAAAATTATTGGTATGAAAGAATAATTGTATACTTAAGACTTTTAGACTAAGACTTTAATACTACAACTTTTTAGAACTTCTCAGAAACTTTTCAGCGCAATAATCCTTCGTGAAAACGGCTAAAGTCCATTTTATATCAAATTTCTGAATCAAATCAATTAATTATTAAAGGGAAACAACGACCTTTTGATTTTGTTTTCAACATTAATTTATGAGCCTACCGCTATGTTATAAAATTGATGTGATCTAAATTTAAGAAGGAAATAAAATTATAATCTTATTCAAAGTTGGAAGTTCGGAAAAATTAAAAGCAAGTACATCTTTCGGAGTTCATGGTCGGTGTTTTCCCTCCACTATTGGAAACGCAACATATCTGGTGCTTATCAATCTGTTCAACGTTGTTGAATTACCTCTCAACAAATCGCAATTGTTTTCCCTAAATAGGTCGTCATAGGGGGCCAAGTTAATCCGACGAATGTATCACGGTTTTCTAAGATGTTTATTGATTGATTACGGAAAAACGGTTCAGATAAATGTTTCATGAGTGCATTGAAATGTATTGAATACCTGTATGTTGCAAATTCGTGGAGAAAACATCTAATTTGTAATGAATCGAGAACATAGGTCGCCGTCCGGGACCAAACTAAACAGCCGATGTCAATGTACTTTTTAAAATATTTGTTGACTTTTCATAGAAGTTTGGTGCATATTCGCAAAAGACAGAGTGCATGAAATATGTTATATACTTTCATGATAAACAACAATGAGTAGGCAGGCTAATTTTAGCTCGGACAGTTAATTCGTTATCAAGTACTTGTGAGTACCGATCGTTATAAGCGTGGAAGGCTTATCAACTTTAAAAGAATACCGAAAAAAAAAATGTACTTGAAATATCTTTCGGTAGGAATGTGTATATGTAAAATGTGATAAATTTGCAATATATTTTGGCATCGGCTATCGATTTCAAGTAATAATTTCATTTTGTGTCTGGAAAAAATCATTATTTCCCTTTAAAGGGAAATAATTACTCTTCGATTTTTTATGAACAATTTCTTCGGCTACCGTTATGGTATAAACAAGACGTGATCTAAATTTAATAATGAAATATAATTATTCCTTAATTAAAAGTTGGAAGTTTGGACAAATTAAACAGCAAGTACATATACTTCTTTCGGAGTTCATGATCGGTGTTTTGCCTCCACTAACGAAACGCGACATCAATCTGTTCAACGTGTTGAATACCTACCTCTCGTTGAATTACCTCTCAACAAATTGCATACACTAAATAAGTCGCCGTCCGGGGCGAAACTAAACTGCCGATTTCTATTCCCTTTTTAAAATTCTTGTTGATTGTTCATAAAAGATTGGCACATATTCGCAAAAGATAGAGTGCAGGAAACATATTGCATACTTTCATGATAAATAACAATGCGAAGGGAGGCTAATTTACTGAATTCGTTACCGAGTACTTGCTGAGTACCGACCGTTATAAGTGTGGATCGCTTATCAACTATAACTTAAAATCTCTTTTGATAGAAAAGTTTGTATGCATAATGTGATGAAAATTTACAATATATTTTGGTCTCGTCTGTCGATTTAAAGTAATAACTCCATGTATGTGAGAAAAGGTCATTATTTCCCTTTAATTAAATCTAGGCAGAATAATTGTTCGCGCCGCTTCGAGGGCAGACAAAATAAAATCCTCAACTGATTACTTGCCGTTAGTAAATACGCCCGTTAGTGACACATTTAAATAGCTGAGTACTTTCCCTTCTGTTACAAATTTGCTAAGGCTTCTCGGTTTACTTCTGGGATTTGAGAGGCTTCTCTCTGGTTATAATACGGAGTTGTGAGGGCATCCTTGCCAGGCGCCCCTCTGCTCAGTTCTTCGTCTGTATCATTGTATCTGCTGCTGACCGGAGTTCCCGTGGCCCGAACACGAAGAAGTAGCTGCGTCCGAAGCAGGACCTAGCGACCACAGCACCGAAGCGTGGAACTCTTGCCAGTATCGCCGCAGCAATGATTTCGTGTTGAAACAGTTTACAAGCATGTAGGCCGGCGGAGTGTTTTTTCCCGACCTTTAAGTTTTCACTGTCTCTACTTTTAGCGTGGATGTTTTTTTTTGTTTTTTTTTGCATCCATCTTAACTTGACTTTGCTGGAATAAACTATCTTGCATGGAAAGGCGCTGAGATCGTGAATACAAAAACGACGGAAACACGATGAAACATATGTATTCGATTATATCTGAACCCCCAAATCACACAGTAATGAAGGATGTTCATTACAGCAGCTAGTATAGCAGCGACTTTGCTGTGTAGACCTGGGTAACAGCTACCCAGATCATAATGAATGACTAGAATAATGACTCGAATTCGTAGTTTTTTATGTGATGGACTCCGTACCTACACGTCCCCCGTCTCGCGAAAGAATTTCGCCACAAACTCGCGCTTTTGGTATGTTGGTGCATCCGGATCCCGCTTGCACCGGCCCTTGGCTTCCAGGTACTCCCAGACAAAGTTTCTTGGAAACGTTTCTTTTCTTGAAAAAACAAACAATGTACACTGTCTTTTTAGGTGACATGGTCAAACTTGAACTGTGGTGGTAAGCGAACTTCGTTTTTTTTTCGGATGGCCGGAGGCTCAATTTAAACTGTTGACCTAAAGCCATTGTTATAAAAAAATGGCCTCAGGACCCGGCGTTTGAGATATTTAGCGTCAAACAGCGCCTCGGAAATGCAGCAGCAAAGGCAAATAATATGCAGGTATTTTACACACTGCCCAAACATATCAAATTTCCAGCCCTGAGGCCATTCTTGATTATTGTCTTTCCATGCGCATCCAAATGCTTCCAAACAGGAAAAATTGACTGTACCGATGCCAGAATGGTTCTTTTGTTGCTTTTTGGTCACCGGGAGGAGACAGGAGATTACGGATGCCCGTAATTTCATAGTTTACAACTGGGTAGGCAAATTCTCACTACTGGGTGGGCATCTTGGAGCACTGGGTGGGCATTTACCCACTCAGTTACTTACTTACGGGATGCCCTGTGATGTTCAATTGCAGGATATTGTTGAAAGCTAACCAACTTTGTTTGACCTGCCAGCTTAGCTCAAACTGCTCAGTTGAATTTTACCAAGGCAGATATTGGAGCGTGCATCTGTATTGTGGATATACATATTTTGTATTATGAAAAATATATTATTGCTGGGTGTTTCTTCTTTTCTTGACTTTTTTACAGGTAATATTTCAATGCAGAAGAAAATAATGAATAATTATGTAATTATTTCTTGTTTGTGTATTTGTCTTGTAGCAGCAGTTCCTCAGTAACTTTAATCAGGCATTCTAGCCATGCAATGAATGGGTTGCATTCATTGCTAGAAACTTGGGTTATCTGGAAACTATGGAAATATATTTCTTTAAAATGCAGCTGATATGGTTTTTGCATTCAGAATATGTTCTACCTTACTCGAATGGCATTCGTGTGTAGCAAGCAAAAGTTGTCAAACACCTGTCCGAATCCTCGTTAATATTAGCCCGCCATTAACTGGGGGGGGGGGGGGGGGGGGGGCGTTTAACGCTCCCCTGATTAATTTTCGTGATAGCTCAAAAACCAATAGAGCTATCAACGTGAAACTTCGGGTACCTTCTTCTAAATCACGTTTACGTCATCTGTGAAAAAATAAAGCAATTTCATTTAAGTTTTCTCGAGTGATAGCGAATTTAGTGAAGTCACTACACGTGAGTTTTACTAAATGATCAACACAATTTTAACAGGCCGTACAAATGCTATATTTTGAGCCAATTGAAATAAAAAAAACGTCAATAGATAGCCAATGGCAAGGGCCACAACATAGATATCTCGAATGCTTGACAATTTTGGTTATTGACCCCAAAAAATAGATTTGTTTTTGGGGGGATGCCCACAAAATCAAATTTGTCAAAGATATTTAAAAACGGAATCTATGTCAGAGAACCGCATATGGTCAACTACCATACAACATTTTAAAATGATATAACCAATTTTGACTGACTTATGGCATATAAAGTATGGGTATCTCATGACGTCATATTTTGACATTACGTTTTTTTGTTGCTTTTATTGACCATATTACAGACAGGTAAATGCCAGCACTGTATTTCTGAGACAAAACTGATCTTCAAACATACCTTTCATTTATATTTATCAATTTCAAATTTTGCCCTTCAGTGACCTGAACTTGACACTAACTTCACGTAAATTAAGTCACTTGGTAAAATTCCTATAATTATCGAATTCTACGAGGAAAATAACCCATTAAACATGTGTCCCGCCCGTCGCTGCGCGTGAACGCGGTAGTTGTCGGTGTGCCCGTGGCGCGGGCCCGGACGTACCTGCGCCGCGCGTGGACTGGACAGAGCGGGCCGCCGATGGCCGGCAGCGTGACCGTGGCGCCGCGAAAGGCTTGGTCCGTTTTGGCGGCGGGAACAGTGACCACGAGGCACTGCGTGGTGAGGCGGAGGTGACGTTGCTGGCACGTGCGCCGAGGGTCCGGTGCGGCCTCGCTAGGGCTGAGGTACTCCGATGCCCGCAGGGCACCGAAGAAGCCAAGCGTGACGGCACTCCACGCGGCGGCGCGGTCCGTGGGAGGATCGCTGGAGCGGAGTAGCGCGGCCTTAAGTTGCCGCAGGTGGGCAGGGGTTATAGGGACACGTACCTGGCGCTTGGGTCAGGAAATTTTGCTGGCATCTTTAAGGGCGAGGGCAAGCCGTGGCGTGCGGCCGATCCATGTGCTGCCCCGCACGATGTGGCGGTGTCGGACAGCGGCGAGATGGGAGGATATCGAGATAGCGGACAGGTTTTGAAGGCTGAAAAAAGACACAAAACGTAGCAGCACGCGCTCCGTGGCGGGCAAGGGGGTGAAGCCGTACGTGCTGCAAAACCACCGCTCCATGGGACAGTAGGAGCGGCGGGTGGGCTCGGAGATCCCGGCGTACATAAGGGAGGCGAGTTGTCTGCCTAAATCCGAAACCCGGACGCCGCCGTGTAGTCCTCTGTGCGGTCGGCCAGGTACTCCAGTAGGCTGGTGGGTACCGGGTCGGGGTCGGCGCAGGAATCCGGGCGGGCCGGACGGAACCGCGGCACCTGCAACCGGGACAGTGCGTCAGCGGCGTGGTTATCCCGTCCGGGCAGATGAACCACGTGTACGTGGAAGTGGGAGGCCGTTGCGACGAACAGCGTTTGGCGGAGCAGGGACATCATCCCCGGGTCCCGAGACCACACGCACGACCAAGCACCGACCACGCCGGCGTTGTCACAGTGGAATGTGACACGGCGTCCGGACCAAGACGGACCCCAGATCAGACAGGCCGCCAGGACATGTACCATTTCGAGCAACGACGTGCCCAGGACCCGATCGAGCACGCGAGGCGGCCAGGGTGAGCAGAACCACCGCGGCCCGCAAGTACCGCCGAAGCCAGCTCCCGAGGCGTCCGTGGAAGGCACAGTTCAGACGGCCGCGTCCAGATGTGGTGCAGCAGGGGAGCGTAGCCGTTCCGGGTGCATATGGAAGCGTTCAAAATTGTAGCATTCAATGCTTGTACCATCCAAAACAGCACCATCCAGCGCTTGCGATATCCAAATTTCGCCCGGGTAGGGGCGATTTTTTCTTCAAATGTCAATTTTCGCAAATTTTGCCCGGGTGGATGATGACATCGTATCATCCAAGCTAGCAGCAGCCAAAGTCGTGGTATCCAGCCACATCCAAAGTAGTGGCAGCCAAGCTTGCGACCTTCAAAATAGAACACCGAGGACATCTACCTTCCGGGAACTATTGGTTCAAATATCGCCCGGTAGATGTCTCACCATAGCCAGTGGTGCGACGAAACGCTAGTTGAGTGACGTCCCTGGGACACGGTGGAATGGTGTACAGTGGGACACGGTGGAATGGTGTACAGTGGGACACGGTGGAATGGTGTACTGTGGGACACGGTGGGATGGTGTACAGTGGGACACGGTGGAATAGTGTACAGTGGGACACGGTGGAATGGTGTACAGTGTAACCTGGCATTGTCAGTGCTGCCGCTGCCGCCCGCGGAGTCTCAGCCGACAACCCTGCTGCGCCGGGCTGTGCGCGCTGGCGGTAGCCTTGCCTGCTGGCGGGAGAAATATGTTCGCTTCTGCTGAGCCATGGGAACCGTAGGAGCCCGTTTATTTCCTTCGTGTCTTAGCTGGGTGTGCATTGATCTGGGTATGATGATTTTAGTGAGTAGGTTTTCGTTGCATATGGAGCTATCACTTCAGGGTGTTTAGCTGTTTTGCCACTTAAAGGGAATAGGTCACTTTGAAAGTTGTCTTGAAATTGTGCTATACGGGGTATTTCGAGCTGGAAAAACGAATATGGCATTTGTTTAGACGATAGATGGATGTCCGTCGAAAAATGAGCATGTTTCTCTTTTCTCCTTCATGGCCATAACACAAATTGCGTGACAATTATGACGTCATGCATATGGTATAACTTTGATATGGAAACTATTACACTCAATAACGACGAACTTTAGACATATTTACGCAGGCTGCGTGTAACGCAAACAACCGTTGTGGGAACCCGAAACAAGTTTCGGGGAAATGAAACTTCTTTTAAAAGGGGCCACTGGTGCTGTGTCGAAATTACTTAACGTAGGGAGCATTTTTTTCTTCTTCACACAACCTATTTTTCGATCTGCTCTACAAATCTGCTATCTCAGTTCAAAACTACATGTTAAAGGTTAACTATTCCCTTTAATAAGCTGGAGTAGGGATCTTTGGACCTCGCTTAGATACGGTAAGTATATGTAGGTACCTACAAACCAGTCAAACGTTCTTATTAGATAGGGAGCCAAGCTGGCGAATCTTCAACGTTCTTTTCCAATGTGAAGGATAATATTTTGTTTACCTCAGTTGACCTAAGATGACCTTTTAGGGGTCACTGAGCAACAGTTGCATAGGGTCATCAGGAATGGGCTATACAAACATGATCCTGAAATAATTGGTCTGATGTAATGGGTATTCTCTGAATGGGAGGCATTTTCATATTTTCATATTGACATGTAATGGGGAGGTCACGGAATCGACCTGACCTTAGGTCACAGATATACACAAATCTGCTATTTAAATAAATATGCGATTTGTAGGTACTTAACTCTCGTCCGTGCAGCGTCCGATCAGTGCATGACCGTGCAAGGGGGGGGGGGGCGGAGGAGGTACGACCCCCCTAGCGTTTCGCCCCTAATTGGGCTAGAGCTTCTATTAAAAAAAACGAGCGTGTTGCTTGTCACGAGAGGAAGCCATTGATACCCAATTTTAAGGTCCTAGGTCATTAGGTGACCTCTGAAGTCATGTCAATGACACAAAATTCAACCAAATTGTAAATGCGTATAAATTGAATTTAATCGAGCTAGAATCGCGAATCAGCATATAATTATGCTAAATGGATGCCAAATTTGAAATCAGCGTCACAAAATGTCCTAGAAACTGCCAAATTCCAAAAAGGTCATGTCAGGTCATGTCAGGTCATTTGAGGTCAGTGACCTCGGTTGGCCTTCTGGGGAGCATGACCCCAGTGGAACATATAATTATGTAAAATGGATCCCATATTTGAAACCAGCGTCACAAAATGTCCTGGAAACTGCCAGAAGCCAAAAAAGTAATATGAGGTCATCGGCGGTCAGTGACCTCGGTGGACCTCTGAAAAGGCCAATCGAGGTCACAATCTCAGTGGAAACCACAACTGTCACTCGGAAACACCTGTGCATATGCTCCTGACCAACAAACACTTGGAAACTGCACAAGTTACAAGCATGGATACTGCGGGACGCCAGTTGCGCCTGACATGACCTTGAAAAAACAGGAACAGAAAAACCTTGAAAGTCACAGGTCATGTGACCTACAACTTAAAAAATTGCAGAATACGTGTCAAATTGCTCACAAGTAGGGTACTGGAAGTTGTATCGCAATCGGTTGATATTTACGCGAGTTATTCCCGAAAAACCGAGGGGGGCATCAACCCTCCCCCTGCACTGGCGAGGGTTAAGCCTTATTCAATTATGTGAGTTTAAAACTGCTCGGGACAAACACTGTTGCCTGTGCACGACCGTTATTTTTTTTAGGAAGATTGGGTCACTTAATGTGCCTGGTGACCTGACCTGAAGTGACCCGAAGTAAAAAAAAAAAACATTGCAAAATGTGGTTAATTGAAGCCCTAACAGGTGCATGACAATTTGTTACAATGACTAAGACAGAAAATCTGACAACAGGTTATCACGACCGATCAGTAAGCTGTTTGAACAGAAGTGCATCAACATATTATAACAATGTCAAACACACACCAATCGTTTTTGCGCTATTTAAGGGATTATACGGGTTTTTCCTAGAATAAATGAGTTGCATAGTAAAACGTACTTATAAAGGTGGTAGAACTCCCAAGGTAGCCACATTTTTCTGGAAATGACCTTTTCTGCACGTAAGGACATTTCAAAGTGCGCGGTGATGTCACCGCGTACTTTCTGCAGGACCGGTCGAGGCAGAGCCAGTCATCTCTTTTATGCCAATAAAAACACCTCACTTATTGCATATTTCCGGTAAAATAAGCAATATTTGAAAAATAAAAAAGTTTTGTTCCAACAACATCTGTTACCTAATTTTTCCCATAAAATTCGATATTTTTCATGATTTTTCATGCCGATACGCCACCAGCCAATTATCAACGCTAAAGGCCAGAGATAAGACAACTACAACACCCGAACGAACAGTGTGTAGTATTAAAGAGTCCCGTAAGTTTTGAATTGCATAATTATTTTGTGATCCAGTGTAGGACTTGCAGATAATTAACAACTCTAAAATGAATTGCTGCAGATTCTAAGATGATAAAAGTGGTGGACAGTTATGCCGATCAAGTACTCTTTATCTGATACAAGTCTCGAAAAACGCCAAGGTTTTAATGCTGATAATGCTGAAATAATGGACTAAATGAGCATTGTGGTCCCTGTTATATGTCTTAAACATGGTTAAAGCTCATACAACTGCAAAAGAGTGCATTTCCTTTCAGGACGGAAACCCGTATAATCCCTTTAATGAGACAGTGTGTATTTCCCAGAAAAACCAACCTACGTACCTATATTCAAATACACAATGCAATGCTCTCGCTTCCCAGCTTTCGGCTAATTCTGAACTTCGTTCCAGAAGCACCCGCCAGGACGCTGATTTGGCCCTCCCGCGCGTGAGAATTACAACCGGCAAGCGTCGCTTTTTATATATTGTATTGTACCAAATGCAAACCATCCACAAAAACAGTGGCTATTACGGTTTTCAGTCAGTTTTAGTACGGTGCAGCGGTACAACACCCTGTCTCGGGACATTCGTGACATGTCTTTGCCGTCATTTAAACGTAAAGTTGGAGCTCTTTTACTAACATCTGATGTGCTGTGCTGGAGGTGTGTGCTTGCGATCGTGTATTGTGTGTGTTTTGTTTTCTACTCAGTGTACGCATGTGTGTCGTTTTTAACATGTCTCTCATCTTTTAACCCTGACACGGCGCTCAGATTAGTCGGTTTTATGTATCGGAGAGTGTTTTTACCGTAAATACAGTTTGAAGCTGTAAAATGACATCGGTTACTCGAGGACTAACAAAACACTTGCTTCCGCCCTCCCGTCCCGCCAAATTCTGGTAGCTGTTAGGTGTTGGTGAAATATAAATATGTGCAGGTCTGAGGTGGTTCTAAGAGGCAGCGCAAATGATACAGGTGATCTGATAGACCACATTTTGTGTGGTACACCGGCCATGCAGTCCACTGTTGCACGTGCGGCAGGATGTTCTTCCGGCGCGGCATGGTGGGGGTTACAAAGCCGAGTGAACCAGTCGTTTAGTTATCGTGTTTTCATTTTTCCAAGAAGCTGTCAGGTTTGGATTTACAGATTTCAGGGGGGCTTCCACTTTCCTGGTCAGGTTATCGTCAATGAATGGGAGCGTCAAGTAAATCCTATATTTACCTGATTCTTGTTTCCCTGTTTTGTTGGCGTTTTTGTCAGTGACTGTTCTGTTGGTGTTTTGGTTGCAGAGTTGTTTCATAGCCTGTCGTGCCTCCCCATTACTCTTCACCCGCGTAACAATGTCAATGACACAACCGCCGTCATCACACTCTCTTCACCGCCGTCAGCGCCTCAGTCGTGCCCGTCTCCGTCAGCTGCCATGGCCCGCATCGTCGCACTCGCCCTCACCCTGGCTGCCCTGCTGGCCGTCGTGCTGTCGCAGGCAGAGCTGGGTGGATATGGAGGACCCGGCTACCCCGGATCATATGGCGGTGCTTATGGAGGGTAAGTTCCACCAGAGACATGCTACCCCGGGCCCTATGCGCCTTACGGTGGTGCCTGCGGAGGATAAGTACCACCAGAGCTGGTAAGCTAGGGAGAGCCAGGGTATCCCGGGCTGGGACTATATTGGCTCTATGACGGCCCCCACGGAGGGTGAGTACCACCAAAGCTGGTAAGCTAGGGAGAGCCAGGGTATCCCGGGCTGTGACTATATTGGTTCTAAGACAGCCACTACGGAGGGTAAGTTCCACCAGAGCTGGTAAGCTAGGGAGAGCCAGGGTACCCCGGGCTGGGACTATATTGGTTCTATGACGTCCCCTTTTGAGGATAAGTACCACCAGAGTTGGCAAGCTGGGGAGAGCCAGAGTACCCCGGGCTGAGACTATATTGGTTCTATGACGGCCACTACGGAGGGTGAGTACCACCAGAGCTGGTAAGCTAGGGAGAGCCAGGGTACCCCGGGCTGGGACTATATTGGTTCTATGACGGCCCCTACGGAGGGTGAGTACCACCAGAGCTGGTAAGCTAGGGAGAGCCAGGGTACCCGTCACCCTATGGGCCTTACGCCGACCCATACGGACCGTTAGTTAGGACGTAAGTTAGGTAAGCAGGAGGGGCGTGACCGATTTATTTTTGCGGGGGGTCGGCTAATATGACTGAAAAAATGTACCCCTATTTTTATGGGTGTGCCATTGCAGCATTTTAATGTAGTTGTCATGTTATAGTAGGTACTTGTTATTTAGCGCCGCGAAGTGGCGCGAAAATTTTACGGGTTTGCCTGATAAAACCCACACTGGGCCTTGTAGTGAATAAGCAGTTAACATTACTATTCATTCAATTCACCGTTACAAAGAACCGAAGACGATGACGATGGCTTCGTTATGACGATGGCCACCGATGTGACGTCGCGAAGCGGTGTGAACATTGTAATTTTAGGTCGTGGAAAACGAAACTTTAATATTGGAACCAGACCGTGAGAAGAGCCAAGCCTCAGGTAACCCGTATGCCTGGTTGCACATCTCGGGATGACAAATATTGAAAATATTGCATTTTTACGGATTTGTCTGATAAAAACCATAAATATGGGCCTTGTAGAGGATAAGAAGCTAAAAATTGCTACTCATTCAATTCACCGTTACAACGAACCGAAGACGATGACGATGGCTTCGTTATGACGATGGCCACCGATGTGACGCCGCGAACCGGTGTGAAAATTTTAATTTTGGTACGTGGAAAATAAATAAATATTGAAACCAGACCGTGAGTGGAGCCAGGGCTCAGGTAACCCCTATTCCTGGTTGCACATCTCGGTATGATGACAAATATTGAAATTAACGTATTTTTTCATATAAATATTCCTCAGATAGTAAATCACGATGACCGGTGGCGGTTAGCGTTCAGTAGTACATATGATAATAACTGTATACATTAAATATGCACCAAACTGGTACAAACAACTGGTAACAGTGCAAACGGTTTAGAAGCAGCAAGAGGCAGAACGACTTTTCCGCGCATAAATGGTCTCTGTGGATCTGGAGGAGCCTGGGCCGAGATGGCTTGGGGAGACGGTCATGGCCTGGTCCCACTATTAAGTTCTTCGGTTCAGCAAGTTGGGCACCGCTGGAGCAGCTTTCGTGAGCCGATGTCTGCGTCTTTCCGTTCGCGTCGCCTTTTTTCGGAACTCGGCAGACTAGCTAAACATGTAGCACGTTTGAAAGTTAATATGGTATGAAGGGAGTGGGCCATGGGGATATCAATTAGGTAGCGCCAAGGAGAGCTTCTGCCAGACACTTAATGAATTCATTTTTCCCATTTTCCAAATTTTGATCAGCAATTGCGAATTTTGTGTGATGCCACGAAGCGGCGCGAACTTTTCAAGTTTTCAATGTGGATATCTGGATTTTGACTGATGCAAACATATTTTTTTACAACTGTACGTCCGACTGTGGGAGGGGGGAATCATAGTTTCCGAATCTTTGGGTGGGACATGTCCCGTTACCCCCTCCCCCCTTCCTGGATCCACCCCTGCACCGATGAAGGTATCCAAAAAAAGGAATCTGTCCCTGGTGGTCGGTCGTGTCTGGTCGTTCAATGGTGAACTTGATGGTAGGATGAATAGTGTTCACATATTCAAAGTAAGATGTCAACGCATCTGACCCGTGCCGCCAGACAGTCGTCAACTGACACGTGCGCAGTGACATTCATTCTCTCGTTAGTAGTTGGTGGCTTTGTTGATGACTGGCAGGCGACGCCAGGTAGTGTGGGTTTATTTCATGCTGGCTTGTGAGGAATTGTTCTCGAATGTTGATTGCCTTGGGTTATGTAGGCCGTGTGTAAAAACATCCGGTACACACGCCTTTACCCGGCGTCTGCCAATGTGCTCCTTTGCATTCATTTATTCATTCATTCTGTGTAATTATGTTGTTATTTACATTCATTGTTTCATAACCCGCTCATCTATCACGTAAAATCATTCCTTTATTGTTTATTTTGTTGATCCATTCATTCATTCATTCACTCCATTCATCAATTCATTCATTCATTCATTCATTCGTCCATGCATTCACTTTAATTGTTTCCCACCTCTATGTTGTTCCCATTAATAACCAAACCTCGAATATTTCTTCACGTCATTAAAGACAGCAGGTAATGCTTCTCCGGTTGGGAGGGCTTTCAATAGTTTCCTATGGGATCAGCATGTGTTCCAACTTTGCTTACGTTTTGCGAAAAATTGGCGGAATGGTGCTGACGCTCTGGAGTTTGCTTCGCAGCAGGCGGAGCATCTGCATAGCATCAGAATCGAAACATAAATATCATGGCATCCACGTACCGCCAGATTATAATGCCAAGAATGGAAATAATTGTGTTATACGTTATTTAGGTACAGGTACACGTGCAGTGCTACGAATTGTTTGCGGACATACACCGCATGCGCCGTTTTTCAGTATTTTACTCGTCCATGTTCCTACTGGATTCTCCGGTGCATCTGCTTTGCATAGTTAGAAAGGTCTCGTATTATATTTTACAATATCTTCGCTTCCTTTCTGTATTTGCCTTTTATGCGAATATTGCATCTAACGTCATTGTAATTTCCACTTGACTTTGGAGCATCTCGTTGCAAAATCCGCGAATATCGGGAAAGCCAATCGTGATCAGAGACGCTGTAATTGTTATGCACGTGCGGGGTAAATGTATTTGACATACATTGTTTTAGCTACAGGTGAAGATAGCCTGAAACCATTGAGGACACGACACGACACGACACGACACGACACTATCACGCTGCACCTGTACCGCGTAGTCGGTCGCGCAAAGTCACTCTGGCGTCCCGCGGGACACCCAGCGGCATCACCGACACACACTGACGCAGGACTGCTAACGTCATAGGACCGAATTAGTGACGTCATATGACCAATAAAGGGGCGTCAGAGGACCGAAATATTGACGTCATAGGAAGAATAAAAGGGCGTCACATGACCGAATTATTGACGTCATAAGAACATTACAGGGGCGTCACAGGACCGAATTAGTGACGTCATAGGACCGAATTAGTGACGTCATAGGACCAATACAGGGGCGTCACAGGGCCGAATTAGTGACGTCATAGGAACAATGGGGTGACATCCTCGGAACAATCAAATCACACCGCAGGACCGATTTAGTGACGTCATATGATCAGTATTGTGACGTCACACATCATCAGTAGAGCGTCGCCGTGGTAGAGAGGGGTGGTCGTCTAGTAGGAGGCGCCGTATCCGCCGTAGCCGGAGTTGCCGGCGTAGCGACTGTAGCCGCGGGGGTAGAGCGCCGTACCGCCGTAGCGACCGTCGTAGCCGTTCCAGTAGCTGTTAAAGCTGCCGCTCTGTCCGCCGTAGCCACCGAATCTGTCAGGGACAGACTACAGGGTTAGACGCAGTTCGATGGGTCCATGGGAGCCGGAGGTTTGGTGAAGTACGTATTCCGTACTAGGTAGAAGCACTCTAAACAACACAAACAGCCGGCTTTTGGGCTTTTACCCAAAGCCAAGCTTCGAAGAAGCATCTTTACGCAAATCCTGCCAACCCACCGATTTAGATCGCAATGTCACCGTCCTAACTTACCGTCCGTATGGGCCGGCGTAAGGCCCATAGGGTGCCGGGTACCTTGGCTCTTCCTAGCTTACCAGCTTTGGTGGTACTCACCCTCCGTAGGGACCGTCATAGAACCAATATAGTCACAGCCCGGGGTACCCTGACTCTCCCTAGCTTACCAGCTCTGGTGGAACTTATCCTCCTTAGGGGCCGTCATAGAACCAATATAGTCCCACCCCGGGATACCCTGGCTCTCCCTAGCTTACCAGCTCTGGTGGTACTCACCCTCCGTAGGGGCCGTCATAGAACCAATATAGTCCCAGCCCGGGATACCCTGGCTCTCCCTAGCTTACCAGCTCTGGTGGTCCTCACCCTCTGTAGGGGCCGTCATAGAACCAATATAGTCCCAGCCCAGGATACCCTGGCTCTCCCTAGCTTACCAGCTCTGGTGGTACTCACCCTCCGTAGGGGCCGTCATAGAACCAATATAGTCCCTGCCCGGGGTACCCTGGCTCTCCCTAGCTTACCAGCTCTGGTGGTACTCACCCTCCGTAGGGGCCGTCATAGAACCAATATAGTCCCAGCCCAGGATACCCTGGCTCTTCCTAGCTTACCAGCTCTGGTGGAACTTATCCTCCGTAGTGGCCGTCATAGAACCAATATAGTCCCAGCCCGGGGTATCCTGGCTCTCCCTATCTTACCAGCTCTGGTGGAACTCACCCTCCGTAGTGGCCGTCATAGAACCAATATAGTCCCAGCCCGGGGTATCCTGGCTCTCCCCATCTTACCAGCTCTGGTGGAACTTATCCTCCGTAGGGTCCGTCATAGAACCAATATAGTCCCAGCCCGGGATACCCTGGCTCTCCCTATAGCTTACCAGCTCTGGTGGTACTCACCCTCCGTAGGGGCCGTCATAGAACCAATATAGTCCCAGCCCGGGGTACCCTGGCTCACCCTAGCTTACCAGCTCTGGTGGTACTCACCCTCCGTAGGGGCCGTCATAGAACCAATATAGTCCCAGCCCAGGATACCCTGGCTCTCCCTAGCTTACCAGCTCTGGTGGTACTGACCCTCCGTAGGGGCCGTCATAGAACCAATATAGTCCCACCCCGGGATATTCTGACTCTCCCTAGTTTACCAGCTTTGTTGGAACTTACCCTCCGTAGGGGCCGTCATAGAACCAATATAGTCCCAGCCCGAGGTACCCTGGCTCTCCCTAGCTTACCAGCTCTGGTGGAACTTATCCTCCGTAGGGTCCGTCATAGAACCAATATAGTCCCAGCCCGGGGTACCCTGACTCTCCCTAGCTTACCAGCTTTGTTGGAACTTACCCTCCGTAGGGGCCGTCATAGAACCAATATAGTCCCAGCCCGAGGTACCCTGGCTCTCCCTAGCTTACCAGCTCTGGTGGTACTTATCCTCCGCAGGCACCACCGTAAGGCGCATAGGGCCCGGGGTAGCATGTCTCTGGTGGAACTTACCCTCCATAAGCACCGCCATATGAACCGGGGTAGCCGGGTCCTCCATATCCACCCAGCTCTGCCTGCGACAGCACGACGGCCAGCAGGGCAGCCAGGGTGAGGGCGAGTGCGATGATGCGGGCCATGGCAGCTGACGGAGACGGGCACGACTGAGGCGCTGACGGCGGTGAAGAGAGTGTGATGCCGACCGTGGTGTTACGCGGGGCTTTTGTACGGGAACAGACACCATGTCGATGGCATGGTGGATGTATGCGTCTTGGCGTTTTCTCATCGTTTACTGCATCGGTGATGCGTTGGCGCTGCGTTTTCATGACACTCGGCCGTTCGTGGCTGGATTTTTCGGTCGTCTGTGGGTGACCTCTCGTCGCACCGCTCTGCCCACAGGTCAGGGTCAGCCATCAGCCGTCCGGGAGCTTGTTCCGCCATGAGATAAAATGGCAGAACCGACGAGCATAAGCCAGCCACGTGGACCACTGAAGTTGACCACAGAGCGGCGAAATCGTCTCAGATGACGCGGCAGACGTGCAGACGTGCAGACGTGCAGACGTGCAGACGTGCAGACGTGCAGACGTGCAGACGTGCAGACGTGCAGACGTGCAGACGTGCAGACGTGCAGACGTGCAGACCTGCAGACGTGCAGACGTGCAGACGTGCAGACGTGCAGACGTGCAGACGTGCAGACCTGCAGACGTGCAGACGTGCAGACGTACATACGTGCAGACGTGCAGACGTGCAGACGTGCAGACGTGCAGACGTGCAGACGTGCAGACGTGCAGACGTGCAGACGTGCAGACGTGCAGACATGTAGACGTGCAGACGCGCAGGCGCGCAGGCGCGCAGACGCGCAGACGCGCAGACGCGCAGACGTGCAGACGTGCAGACGTGCAGACGTGCAGACGTGCAGACGTGCAGACGTGCAGACGTGCAGACGTGCAGACGTGCAGACGTGCAGACGTGCAGACGTGCAGACGTGCAGACGTGCAAAAGGAAGTCCGAATTGACCGAAAAATGACCTATTCTCTGGTATGAAATATGGTCAGATTTTGCTAAGACTGATCAGTTGTTAAAACGCAGGGAAGCGAGATCTGAAGAGCTGTTGCAAATCCGTCGACTTTTCTGGTTAGACCTTATAACCAATGGTGTGGCTGCTCTGGATCCACTAGTAGCCCTGCCCTCTCTTCGTGATGACACGTTTGTTTCCGGCTATTCTTCAATACGAGAAGTAAGAAGGAAGTAAATATTTGTGCCCATCTGTGCCAAAGGTCCGTGCATAAGAAGTCCGCCAGGGTTTGTTGAAGTTTGACACTAGTTTGAGAGCAGACGCCTTCCAATGATTTATGTGCATTATACCACGGGGAGTGCCAAAGGTCAAGGGATCGACAACAGAACCTGGGAAGAGTGACAACAGTTTTATTGACAGCTTCAGTCTTGACATTATCAGTATTCCATTAAGAGTAATGCCTTACTTCTTAATATCTTACTCTCCGTGGCATTTCAATTTTAAATAACTGATGACAAAGCTCTTTTTTTCTCTTTTTTTGTATTAAACTGTATTACTAACCGGATGAACCCAATGACAGGCGAAGTCAAATAGTTAAAAACGTAAACACATAAACACAAATACAGCTACAAAAGTAGAAATAAAAGATGATAACAGAAAAATATTAAAAACGCGTTACATGTCACGCAGAACATCATGCACTCCACACTGTATTGTATTATTGCATTGTATTACTGTCGCAGAGCAATCCACACATTGCGTGGCGATTACAGCTCAGAGTCAAGTAAAATCATGCAGGTACAAATCAAGCGAACACTCATGTCATTCACACTCATATACACGACGCAATCACCCGCAGCCACACGCAGTATCTCCGCAGTCAATATCGGGATGTAGCGTCACTATTCAGTAGCGCGGCTCTGACAGCGCGGGCGAAGCCGGCAGGTGGCAGCTGCACCAGGTCGGCTGGCAGGTCGTTAAGCAGCGCCGGGGCTCGGTAACCGAGACGCCGTTTACCGGTTTCGAGTCGCGGCCGTGGTAAATGGTTCAGATGGTCTTGTCGCGTGGATCTCGCCCGGGCTTCACTGTTGGTTACAAACAGAGCTGCCAGTTCTTCTGGCTCACTGCGCTGTATGGCCTTATGCGCGGTGACGAGCGTATGGTAGTCGGCCATTCTTCTCGGGGTCATCCAGCCAAGCATATCTCGCAGGTCGGACACATGGTCAAACTTCCGGCGGCCGAAAATAACTCTAGCGGCAAAGTTCAGGATTTTTTTGGAGCCGGTCGAAATTCTTTTGTGTCCCGTTGCCGTATACTGTGAGGCAGTATCGGACCCGCGAGACTACCAGCGCTGTTACAATCGTCCTGATGACGCCGTCGGGGAGACAATGACGTACGTGGGAAGGACCCATCAACACGCTAACGCATCTGCGGCTGAGCTCGGACACATGAGCTTCCCAGGACAGGGTGCCATCAAAGACGACTCCCAGATTCCCCACCTGCGCGCACGGCTGCAAAGCTGCGTCCCGAAACTCTACTTTAAAGTCAGGCATGCTGCTTAAATTGCACTGCTTCCTGACATACTTCTGCTTCCTGACATACTTCCTGACATGCTTCCTGCACCTGCCACTTGAAGGAGCCATGACCATCATGGAAGATGTCGGCCGGGACAATCTTCTCTCCAAGGAAGGCGTTCGTGACCATTGGCAAGCGAGTGGACATTCCATTCTGCACGATGTTGACACGAGAGTGAGGAACATTAAGCAGGTTTTGTTGGCGGGTCGATCGGGCGGGCACGTGAAGAGAGAAGCTTTCGAGTAAATGCGGTGTGTCCAAAACTGCACGAGACCAAACGGTGACATGCAGATATCCAAGAGGAAAATTTACCTCAAAGATTTACCCTATCAGCGGCCAGGTGTCAATGTCCTGGGAAGCTCATGGTCGCCTGTGCTCTGGCATATACCGTTTGCACGTGTCGCTGCTGTGAAAAACGGATCTTTTTGCCGAATTTCTTCCATGTGTAACGAGATTCTTAACGCCTGCGTATCCCTAGATTTCTTTTGCTCGCCATCATCCGACTACAAATCCGCTGTGCGGTAACATGTATCTCGGGCAGGTGCCTTTTGAGCCTTTTGAGCTCGCAGCCAGGCTTCACCACGCGAGGGCTCATCGAATGGTTATGTGTATGTGTGTGTACTTGTGTGTGTCCTGTGTGCGTGTGCGTGTGCGTGTGCATGTGCATATGCGTGTGCGTGTGCGTGTGCGTGTGCGTGTGCGTTTGCGTGTGCGTGTGCGTGTGCGTGTGCGTGTGCGTGTGCGTGTGCGTGTGCGTGTGCGTGTGCGTGTGCGTGTGCGTGTGCGTGTGCGTGTGCGTGTGCGTGTGCGTGTGCGTGTGCGTGTGCGTGTGCGTGTGCGTGTGCGTGTGCGTGTGCGTGTGCGTGTGCGTGTGCGTGTGCGTGTGCGTGTGCGTGTGCGTGTGCGTGTGTGTGTGCGCGTGCGTGCGTGCGTGCGTGTATGTGTAGGTGTCTTGTCTGTCGTCTTGCATGCGTGTGTATTTTAAGTGAAAGTCATAGTTTTATCTCCTGACTTCGCCTGTAACCGGGTTTTGTGCCTGTTGGTGATTTATCAATAAATACAAATACAAATACAAATTTGGCTGTTTAGTTTTGGCTGCCTGTCCCGAATGGCCAGTGCCTCGGCTTTCTTGCGGTCTACTGCGTCTTTGCATCGACGGAGTATAGCGATAGATAGTCGCGGCTCTGAATCATTCTGATGACGTAGAATCATATGATCCCCGAGCGGAGTCTGCTGAGTAAGATTCGCACCGTCTCTAAAATGTTCATCGAACCTGTACCTGACGCACCGTTTGGTCTCACCTATGTAGGTCTGAGGTGGTTCGTAAGAGGCAGCGCAAATGATACAGATGATCTGATAGACCACATTTTGTGTGGTACACCGGCCATGCAGTCCACTGTCGCACGTGCAGCCAGGATCTTTTTCCGGCGCGACTTGGTGGGTGGTCCAAAGCCGAGTGAACCAGTCGTTTAGTTATCTTGTTTTCATTTTTCCAAGACGCTGTCAGGTTTGGATTTACAGATTTCAGGGCGGCATCCACTTTCCTGGTCAGGTAATCGTCAACGAATGGGAGGGTCACGTAAATCCTATATTTACATGATTGTTGTTTCCCTGTTTTGTTGGCGTTTTTGTCAGTGACTGTTCTGTTGGTGTTTTGGTTGCAGTGTTGGTTCACAGCCTGTCGTGCCTCCCCATTAAGCCAACGGGAAGAGTAGCCGCTTGACTGGAACAAAGCATGCATTATATCAGTACTGCGTTTTGCACTAACAGGGTCGCAGGATACCTTGAGGCCTCGTATAAACTGTGATTGTGCTACTGCTTTTCCATTTTGAATTGTTACGGGGAGTCGAAAGGTAGGATAATGGAGGCTGCTACCGGTTTAGTGTAAAGCTGTGTGTTTTAGTGACCATTTGGGCGCACACTGATGAAGGTATTTAAAAAAGAAATCCGTCTCTGGTGGTCGGTCGTGTCTGCTCGTTGAATGGTGAACTTGATGGTAGGATGAATAGTGTTCACATATTCAAAGTAAGATGTCAACGCATCTGACCCGTGCCGCCAGACAGTCGTCAACTGACACGTGCGCAGTGACATTCATGCTCTCGTTAGTAGTTAGTGGCTTTGTTGATGACTGGCAGGCGACGCCAGGAAGTGTGAGTTTATTTCATGCTGGCTTGTGAGGAATTGTGCTCGAAGGTTGATTGTCTTTGGTTATGTAGGCCGTGTGTAAAAAAGACATCCGGTACACACGCCTTTACCCAGCGTCTGCCAATGTGCTCCTTCGCTTTCATTTATTCATTCATTCAGTGTAATTATGTTGTTATTTACATTAATTGTTTTCATAATCCATTCACTTATCACGTAAAATCATTCATTTATTGTATATTTTGTTAATCCATCCATTCATTCATGCACTCCATTCATTCATTCATTCATCCATTCATTCACTTGATTTGTTTCCCACCTCGTGTTGTTCTTGCCATGAATAACCAAACATCGAATATTTCTTGAAGTGATTAACAAAAAGAATGCTTTTCCAGTAGGGAAGGTTTTCAATAGTTCCCTATGGGATCAGCATGTGTGGCAACTTTGCTTACGTTTTGCGAAAAATTGGCGGAATGGTGCTGACGCTCTGGAGTTTGCTTCGCAGCAGGCGGAGCATCTGCATAGCATCAGAATCGAAACATAAATATCATGGCATCCACGTACCGCCAGATTATAATGCCAAGTATGGAAATAATTGTGTTATACGTTATTTAGGTACAGGTACACGTGCAGTGCTACGAATTGTTTGCGGACATACACCGCATGCGCCGTTTTTCAGTATTTTACTCGGCCATGTTCCTACTTGATTCTCCGGTGCATCTGCTTTGCATAGTTAGAAAGGTCTCGTATTATATTTTACAATATCTTCGCTTCCTTTCTGTATTTGCCTTTTATGCGAATATTGCATCTAACGTCCTTGTAATTTCCACTTTACTTTGGAGCATCTCGTTGCAAAATCCGCGAATATCGGTAAAGCCAATCGTGCTCAGAAACGCTGCAATTGTTATGCACGTGTGAGACACATGTATTTGACATACATTGTTTTAGCTGCAGGTGAAGATAGCCTGAAACCATTGAGGACACGACACGACACGACACGACACGACACGACACGACACGACACAACACGACACGACACGACACGACACGACACGACACGACACGACACGACACGACACGACACGACACGATCACGCTGCACCTGTACCGCGTAGTCGCGGTCGCGCAAAGTCGCTCTGGCGTCCCGCGGGACACCCAGCGGCATCGCCGACACACACTGACGCCGGACCAGTGACGTCATAGGACCGAATTAGTGACGTCATAGGAACAATACAGGGGCGTCAGAGGACCGAAATATTGACGTCATAGGAAGAATAGGGTGACATCTTAGGAACAATAAAATCACACCACAGGACCGATTTAGTGACGTCATATGATCAGTATTGTGACATCACACAGCATCAATAGAGCATCGTCGTGGTAGCGAGGGGTGGTCGTCTAGTAAGAGGCGCCGTAGCCGCCGTAGCCAGAGTTGCCGGCGTAGCGGCCGTAGCCGCGGGGGTAGAGCGCCGTGCCGCCGTAGCGAGAGTCGTAGCCGCTCCAGTAGCTGTTAAAGCTGCCGCTCTGTCCGCCGTAGCCGCCGAATCTGCCGGGGACAGGCTGCAGGGTTAGACGCAGTTCGATGGGTCGATGGGAGCCGGAGGTTTGGTGAAGTACGTATTCCGTACTAGGTAGAATAACTCTAAAAAACACAAACAGCCGTCTTTGGGGACTTACCCAAAGCCAAGCTTCGAAGAAGCATCTTTACGCACATCCTGCCAACCCACCGATTCAGATCGCAATGTCACCGTCCTAACTTAACGTCCGTATGGGCCGGCTTAAGGCCTATAGGGTGACGAGTACCCTGACTCTCCCTAGCTTACCAGCTCTGGTGGTCCTCACCCTCCGTAGGGGCCGTCATAGAACCAATATAGTCCCAGCCCGGGGTACCCTGGCTCTCCCTAGCTTACCAGCTCTGGTGGTACTCACCCTCCGTAGGGGCCGTCATAGAACCAATATAGTAACAGCCCGGGGTACCCTGGCTCTCCCTAGCTTACCAGCTCTGGTGGTACTCACCCTCCGTAGGGACCGTCATAGAACCAATATAGTCCCAGCCCGGGGTACCCTGGCTCTCCCTAGCTTACCAGCTTTGGTGGTACTCACCCTCCGTAGTGGCCGTCATAGAACCAATATAGTCTCAGCCCGGGGTACTCTGGCTCTCCTCAGCTTACCAACTCTGGTGGTACTTATCCTCCATAGGGGCCGTCATAGAACCAATATAGTCCCAGCCCGGGGTGCCCTGGCTCTCCCTAGCTTACCAGCTCTGGTGGAACTTACTCTCCGTAGTGGCTGTCTTAGAACCAATATAGTAACAGCCCGGGATACCCTGGCTCTCCCTAGCTTATCAGCTTTGGTGGTACTCACCCTCCGTAGGGGCCGTCATAGAACCAATATAGTCCCAGCCCGAGATACCCTGGCTCTCCCTAGCTTACCAGCTCTGGTGGTACTTATCCTCCGCAGGCACCACCGTAAGGCGCATAGGGCCCGGGGTAGCATGTCTCTGGTGGAACTTACCCTCCATAAGCACCGCCATATGAGCCGGTGTAGCCGGGTCCTCCATATCCACCCAGCTCTGACTGCGACAGCACGACGGCCAGCAGGGCAGCCAGGGTGAGGGCGAGTGCGACGATGCGGGCCATGGCAGCTGACGGAGACGGGCACGACTGAGGCGCTGACGGCGGTGAAGAGAGTGTGATGCCGACAGTGGTGTTACGCGGGGCTTTTGTACGGGAACAGACACCATGTCGATGGCACGGCGGATTTATGCGTCTAGCCGTTTTCTCATCGTTTACTGCATCGGTGATGTCTTGGCGCTGCGTTTTCATGACACTGGACCGTTCGTGGCTGGATTGTTCGGTCGTCTGTGGGTGACCTCTCGTCGCACCGCTCTGCCCACAGGTCAGGGTCAGCCATCAGCCGTACGGGAGCTTGTTCCGCCATGAGATAAAATGGCAGAACCGACGAGCATAAGCCAGCCACGTGGACCACTGAAGTTGACCACAGAGCGGCGAAATCGTCTCAGATGACGCGGCAGACGTGTAGACGTGCAGACGTGCAGGCGTGCAGGCGTGCAGGCGTGCAGACGAGCAGACGTGCAGACGTGCAGACGTGCAGACGTGCAGACGTGCAGACGTGCAGACGTGCAGACGTGCAGACGTGCAGACGTGCCGACGTGCAGACGTGCAGACGTGCAGACGTGCAGACGTGCAGACGTGCAGACGTGCAGACGTGCAGACGTGCAAAAGGAAGTCTGATTTTACCGAAAATGCCCTATTCTCTGGTATGAAATATAATTATATGTTGCTAAGACTGATCAGTTGTTAAAACGCAGGCAAGCGAGATCTGAAGAGCTGTTGCAAATCCGTCGACTTTTCTGGTTAGACCTTAAAACCAATGTTGTGGCTGCTCTGGATCCACTAGTAGCCCTGCCCTCTCTTCGTGATGACACTTTTGTTTCCGGCCATTCTTTAATATGAGAAGTAAGAAGGGAGTAAATATTTGTGCCCATCTGTGCCGAAGCTCCGTTCATAAGAAGTCCGCCAGGGTTTGTTGAAGTTTGACACTAGTTTGAGAGCAGACGCCTTCCAATGATTTATGTGCATTATACCACGAAGGAGTGTCAAAGGTCAAGGTATCGAATACAGAATCTGGGAAGAGTGACACCAGTTTTATTGACGCCTTCAGTCTTGACATTATCAGTATTTCACTAAGAGTACTGCCTTACTTCTTAATATCTTACTCTCCGTGGCATTTCAATTTTAAATAACAAATGACAAAGCTCTTAGTTGTCATGATTAGGTCTTTAAAAGCAATATTTAAATAGCCTGTGCTCGTGACAACGGAAAAAGATCGAAAATCAAAGTTAAGGACTAAAGATCTTATATTTCACCTTATGGCTTCGTCAGAGTTTACAACTTTTCAAACATCAGATACAACACGTGCCACTTGCCTATGCGAAACACCACCGAATAATATTGTCCACAGATGAATACATACAGACGTACAGCCACTATTGCACTGACACACTGAAATCTAACGCACATGCACAAGTACAACCACTGATAAACTAACAGCCACCAATACAGCCATGGTTACTACAAACTCAACCAGAGTAAGGTTATTACATAGAGACCAAACGGTGGCATGCAGATAGCCAAGAGTAAAATTTACCTCCAAGATTTACCTATCAGCGGCCAGGTGTCAATTTGGCTGTTTAGTTTTGGCTGCCTGTCTCGAATGGCCAGTGCTCGGCTATCTTGCGTCTTCTGCGTCTTTGCATCGACAGAGTATAGCGATAGATAGTCGCGGCTCTGACTTATTCGGATGACGTTGAATCATGTGCTTTCCGAACGGAGTCTGCTGAGTACGATTCGCACCGTCTCTAAAATGTTCATCGAACCCGTAGCTGATGCACCGTTTGGTCTCACCTATGTAGGTCTGAGGTGGTCCGTCAGAGGCAGCGCAAATGATACAGATGATCTGATAGACCACATTTTGTGTGGTACACCGGCCATGCAGTCCACCGTCGCACGTGCGGCAGGACCTTCTTCCGGTGCGACTTGGTGGGGGCTCCAAAGCCGAGTGAACCAGTCGTTTAGTTATCTTTTTTACATTTTTCCAAGATGCTGTCAGGTTTGGATTTACAGATTTCAGGGCGGCATCCATTTTCCAGGTCAGGTTATCGTCAATGAATGGGAGTGTCACGTAAATCATATATTTACATGATTGTTGTTTCCCTGTTTTGATGGCGTTTGTCAGTCACTGTTCTGTTGGTGTTTTTGTTGCAGTGTTGTTTCATAGCCTGGCGTGCCTCCCCATTAAGCCAACGGGAAGGGTACCCGCTTGACTGGAACAAAGCATGAATTATATCAGTACTGCGTTTTGCACTAACAGGGTCGCAGGATACCTTGAGGCCTCGTATAAACTGTGATTGTGCTACTGCTTTTCAATTTTGAATTGTTACGGGGAGTCGAAAGGTAGGATAATGGAGGCTGCTACCGGTTTAGTGTAAAGCTGTGTGTTTTAGTGACCATTTGGGCGCACACTGATGAAGGTATCTAAAAAAGGAATATGTCCCTGGTGGTCGGTCGTGTCTGATCGTTCAATGGTGAACTTGATGGTAGGATGAATAGTGTTCACATATTCAAAGTAAGATGTGAACGCATCTGACCCGTGCCGCCAGACAGTCGTCAACTGACACGTGCGCAGTGACATTCATGCTCTCGTTAGTAGTTGGTGGCTTTGTTGATGACTGGCAGGCGACGCCAGGTAGTGTGGGTTTATTTCAAGTTGGCTTGTGAGGAATTGTGCTCGAATGATGATTGCCTTGAGTTATTTAGGCCGTGTGTAAAGATATCCGGTACACACGCCTTTACCCAGCGTCTGCCAATGTGCTCCTTTGCTTTCATTTATGCATTCATTCAGTGTAATTATGTTGTTATTTACATTCATTGTTTTCACAATCTATTCACTTATCACGTAAAATCATTCATTTATTGTATATTTTGTTAATCCATCCATTCATTCATTCACTCCATTCATTCATTCATTCATCCATTCATTCACTTGATTTGTTTCCCACCTCGTGTTGTTCTTGCCATGAATAACCAAACATCGAATATTTCTTGAAGTGATTAACAAATAGAATGCTTTTCCAGTAGGGAAGGTTTTCAATAGTTCCCTATGGGATCAGCATGTGTGGCAACTTTGCTTACGTTTTGCGAAAAATTGGCGGAATGGTGCTGACGCTCTGGAGTTTGCTTCGCAGCAGGCAGAGCATCTGCATAGCATCAGAATCGAAACATAAATATCATGGCATCCACGTACCGCCAGATTATAATGCCAAGTATGGAAATAATTGTGTTATACGTTATTTAGGTACAGGTACACGTGCAGTGCTACGAATTGTTTGCGAACATACACCGCATGCGCCGTTTTTCAGTATTTTACTCGTGCATGTTCCTACTTGATTCTCCGGTGCATCTGCTTTGCATAGTTAGAAAGCTTTCGTATTATATTTTACAATATCTTCACTTCCTTTCTGTATTTGCCTTTTGCGCGAATATTGCATCTAACGTCATTGTAATTTCCACTTTACTTTGGAGCATCTCGTTGCAAAATCCGCGAATATCGGGAAAGCCAATCGTGCTCAGATACCCTGCAATTGTTGTGCACGTGTGAGACACATGTATTTGACATACATTGTTTTAGCTACAGGTGAAGATAGCCTGAAACCATTGAGGGCACGACACGACACGACACGACACGACACGACACGACACGACACGACACGACACGACACGACACGACACGACACGACACGACACGACACGACACGACACGACACGACACGACACGACACGACACAATCACGCTGCACCTGTACCGCGTAGTCGCGGTCGCGCAAAGTCGCTCTGGCGTCCCGCGGGACACCCAGCGGCATCGCCGACACACACTGACGCAGGACTGGTAACGTCATAGGACCGAATTAGTGACGTCATAGGACCGAATTAGTGACGTCATAGGACCAATAAAGTGGTGTCACATGACCGTAATAGTGACGTCATAGGAATAATAAGGGGGTGTCACAAGCCCGTAATAGTGACATCATAGGAAGAATAGAGAGACATCCTTGGAACAATAAAATCACACCACAGGGCCGATTTAGTGACGTCATATGATCAGAATTGTGACGTTACACATCATCAGTAGAGCGTCTCTGTGGTTGCGAGGGGTGGTCGTCTAGTAGGAGGCACCGTAGCCGCCGTAGCCGGAGTTGCCGGCGTAGCGGCCGTAGCCACGGGGATAGAGCGCCGTACCGCCGTAGCGACCGTCGTAGCCGTTCCAGTAGCTGTTAAAGCTGCCGCTCTGTCCGCCGTAGCCACCGAATCTGTCAGAGACAGACTACAGGATTAGACGCAGTTCGATGGGTCCATGGGAGCCGGAGGTTTGGTGAAGTACGTATTCCGTACTAGGTAGAAGCACTCTAAACAACACAAACAGCCGGCTTTTCGGCTTACCCAAAGCAAAGCTTCGAAGAAGCATCTTTACGCAAATCCTGCCAACCCACCGATTCAGATCGCAATGTCACCTTCCTAACTTACCGTCCGTATGGGCCGGCGTAAGGCCCATAGGGTGACGGGTACCCTGGCTCTCCCTAGTTTACCAGCTCATGTGGTACTCACCCTCGGTAGGGGCCGTCATAGAACCAATATAGTCACAGCCCGGGGTACCCTGTCTCTCCCTCTGGTGGTACTCGCCCTCTGTAGGGGCCGTCATAGAACCAATATAGTCCCAGCCCGGGGTACCCTGGCTCTCCCTAGCTTACCAGCTCTGGTGGAACTTATCCTCCTTAGGGGCTGTCATAGAACCAATATAGTCCCAGCCCGGGGTACCCTGGCTCTCCCTAGCTTACCAGCTCTGGTGGAACTTATCCTCCGTAGTGGCCGTCATAGAACTAATAAAGTCCCAGCCCGGGCTACCCTGGCTCTCCCTAGCTTACCAGCTCTGGTGGAACTTATCCTCCGTAGGGGCTGTCATAGAACCAATATAGTCCCAGCCCGGGGTACCCTGGCTCTCCCTAGCTTACCAGCTCTGGTGGAACTTATCCTCCGTAGGGGCTGTCATAGAACCAATATAGTCCCAGCCCGGGGTACCCTGGCTCTCCCTAGCTTACCAGCTCTGGTGGAACTTATCCTCCGTAGGGGCTGTCATAGAACCAATATAGTCCCAGCCCGGGGTACCCTGGCTCTCCCTAGCTTACCAGCTCTGGTGGAACTTATCCTCCGTAGGGCCGTCATAGAACCAATATAGTCCCAGCCCGGGGTACCCTGACTCTCCCTAGCTTACCAGCTCTGGTGGAACTTATCCTCCGCAGGCACCACCGTAAGGCCCATAAGGCCCGGGGTAGCATGTCTCTGGTGGAACTTACCCTCCATAAGCACCGCCATATGAACCGGGGTAGCCGGGTCCTCCATATCCACCCAGCTCTGCTTGCGACAGCACGACGGCCAGCAGGGCAGCCAGGGTGATGACAAGTGCGACGATGCGGGTCATGGCAGCTGAAGGAGACGGGCACGACTGAGGCGCTGACGGCGGTGAAGAGAGTGTGATGCCGACAGTGGTGTTACGCGGGGCTTTTATACGGGAACATACACCATGTCGATGGCATGGTGGATGTATGCGTCTTGCCGTTTTCCCATCGTTTGCTGCATCGGTGATGTGTTGGCGCTGCGTTTTCATGACACTCTGCCGTTCGTGGCTGGATTGTTCGGTCGTCTGTGGGTGACCTCTCGTCGCACCGCTCTGCCCACAGGTCAGGGTCAGCCATCAGCCGTCCGGGAGCTTGTTCCGCCATTAGATAAAATGGCAGAACCGACGAGCAGAAGCCAGCCACGCGGACCACTGAAGTTGACCACAGAGCGGTGAAATCGTCTCAGATGACGCGGCAGACGTGCAGACGTGCATACGTGCCGACGTGCCGACGTGCAGACGTGCAGACGTGCAGACCTGCAGACGTGCAGACCTGCAGACGTGCAGACGTGCAGACGTACAGACGTGCAGACGTGTATACGTGCAGACGTGAAGACGTGCAGACGTGCAGACGTGCAGACGTGCAGACGTGCAGACGTGCAGACATGTAAAAGGAAGTCCGAATTGACCGAAAAATGACCTATTCTCTGGTATGAAATATAGTCAGATTTTGCTAAGACTGATCAGTTGTTAAAACGCAGGGAAGCGAGATCTGAAGAGCTGTTGCAAATCTGTCGACTTTTCTGGTTAGACCTTAAAACCAATGTTGTGGCTGCTCTGGATCCACTAGTAGCCCTGCCCTCTCTTCGTGATGACACGTTTGTTTCCGGCCATTCTTCAATATGAGAAGTAAGAAGGTAGTAAATATGTGTGCCCATCTGTGCCAAAGGTCCGTGCATAAGAAGTCCGCCATGGTTTGTTGAAGTTTGACACTAGTTTGAGAGCAGACGCCTTCCAATGATGTATGTACATTATACCACGGAGGAGTGTCGAAGGTCAAGGGATCGACAACAGAACCTGGGAAGAGTGACACGAGTTTTATTGACAGCTTCAGTCTTGACATTATCAGTATTTCATTAAGAGTAATGCCTTACTTCTTAATATCTTACTCTCCGTGGCATTTCAATTTTAAATAACTAATGACAAAGCTCTTTTTTTTCTTTTTCTTTTTTATTAAACTGTATCACTAACCGGATGAACCCAATGACAGGCGAAGTCAAATAGTTAAAAACGTAAACACATAAACACAAATACAGCTACAAAAGTAGAAATAAAAGATGATAACAGAAAAATATTAAAAACGCGTTACATGTCACGCAGAACATCATGCACTCCACGCTGTATTGTATTATTGCATTGTATTACTGTCGCAGAGCAATCCACACATTGCGTGGCGATTACAGCTCAGAGTCAAGTAAAATCATGCAGGTACAAATCAAGCGAACACTCATGTCATTCACACTCATATACACGACGCAATCACCCGCAGCCACACGCAGTATCTCCGCAGTCAATATCGGGATGTAGCGTCACTATTCAGTAGCGCGGCTCTGACAGCGCGGGCGAAGCCGGCAGGTGGCAGCTGCACCAGGTCGGCTGGCAGGTCGTTAAGCAGCGCCGGGGCTCGGTAACCGAAACGCCGTTTACCGGTTTCGAGTCGCGGCCGTGGTAAATGGTACAGATGGTCTTGTCGCGTGGATCTCGCCCGGGCTTCACTGTTGGTTACAAACAGAGCTGCCAGTTCTTCTGGCTCACTGCGCTGTATGGCCATATGCGCGGTGACGAGCGTATGGTAGTCGGCCATTCTTCTCGGGGTCATCCAGCCAAGCATATCTCGCAGGTCGGACACATGGTCAAACTTCCGGCGGCCGAAAATAACTCTAGCGGCAAAGTTCAGGATTTTTGGGGAGCCGGTCGACATTCTTTTGTGTCCCGTTGCCGTATACTGTGAGGCAGTATCGGACCCGCGAGACTACCAGCGCTGTTACAATCGTCCTGATGACGTTGTCGGGGACACAATGACGTACGTGGGAAAGACCCATCAACACACTAACGCATCTGCGTCTGACCTCGGACACATGAGCTTCCCAGGACAGGGTGCCATCAAAGACGACTCCCAGATTCCCCACCTGCGCGCACGGCTGCAAAGCTGCGTCCCGAAACTCTACTTTAAAGTCAGGCATGTTGCTTAAATTGCACTGCTTCCTGACATACTTCTGCTTCCTGACATGCTTCCTGCACCTGCCACTTGAAGGAGCCATGACCATCATGGAAGATGTCGGCCGGGACAGTCTTCTCTCCAAGGAAGGCGTTCGTGACCATTGGCAAGCCAGTGGACATTCCATTCTGCACGTTGTTGACACGAGAGTGAGGAACATTAAGCAGGTTTTTTGGCGGGTCGATCGGGCGGGCACGTGAAGAGAGAAGCTTTCGAGTAAATGCGGTGTGTCCAAAACTGCACGAGACCAAACGGTGACATGCAGATATCCAAGAGGAAAATTTACCTCAAAGATTTACCCTATCAGCGGCCAGGGGTCAATTTGGCTGTTTTGTTTTGGCTGTCTGTCCCGAATGGCCAGTGCCTCGGCTATCTTGCAGTCTGCTTCGTCTTTGCATCGACGGAGTATAGCGATAGATAGTCGCGGCTCTGACTCATTCTGATGACATTGGATCATATGATCCCCGGTCGGAGTCTGCTGAGTAAGATTCGCACCGTCTCTAAAATGTTCATCGAACCTGTACCTGACGCACCGTTTGGTCTCACCTATGTAGGTCTGAGGTGGTCCGTCAGAGGCAGCGCAAATCCTACAGGTGATCTGATAGACCACATTTTGTGTGGTACACCGGCCATGCAGTCCACTGTCGCACGTGTAGCAGGATCTTCTTCCGGCGCGACTTGGTGGGTGCTCCAAAGCCGAGTGAACCAGTCGTTTAGTTATCTTTTTTACATTTTTCCAAGACGCTGTCAGGTTTGGATTTACAGATTTCTGGGCGGCATCCACTTTCCTGGTCAGGTAATCGTCAACAAATGGGAGGGTCACGTAAATCCTATATTTACGTGATTGTTGTTTCCCTGTTTTGATGGCGTTTGTCAGTCACTGTTCTGTTTGTGTTTGTGTTGCAGTGTTGTTTCATAGCCTGGCGTGCCTCCCCATTAAGCCAACGGGAAGGGTAGCCGCTTCACCGGAACAAAGCATGCATTATATCAGTACTGCGTTTTGCACTAACAGGGTCGCAGGATACCTTGAGGCCTCGTATAAACTGTGATTGTGCTACTGCTTTTCAATTTTGAATTGTTACGGGGAGTCGAAAGGTAGGGTAATGGAGGCTGCTACCGGTTTAGTGTAAAGCTGTGTGTTTTAGTGACCATTTGGGCGCACACTGATGAAGGTATCTAAAAAGGAATCTGTCCCTGGTGGTCGGTCGTGTCTGATCGTTCAATGGTGAACTTGATGGTAGGATGAATAGTGTTCACATATTCAAAGTAAGATGTCAACGCATCTGACCCGTGCCGCCAGACAGTCGTCAACTGACACGTGCGCAGTGACATTCATGCTCTCGTTAGTAGTTGGTGGCTTTGTTGATGACTGGCAGGCGACGCCAGGTAGTGTGGGTTTATTTCATGTTGGCTTGTGAGGAATTGTGCTCGAATGTTGATTGCCTTGGGTTATGTAGGCCGTGTGTAAAGACATCCGGTACACACGCCTTTACCCAGCGTCTGCCAATGTGCTCCTTTGCTTTCATTTATTCATTCATTCAGTGTAATTATATTGTTATTTACATTCATTGTTTTCACAATCCATTCACTTATCACATAAAATCATTCATTTATTGTATATTTTCATAATCCATCCATTCATTCATTCACTCCATTCATTCATTCATTCATCCATTCATTCACTTGATTTTTTTCCCACCTCGTGTTGTTCTTGCCATGAATAACCAAACATCGAATATTTCTTGAAGTGATTAACAAATAGAATGCTTTTCCAGTAGGGAAGGTTTTCAATAGTCCCTATGGGATCAGCATGTGTGGCAACTTTGCTTACGTTTTGCGAAAAATTGGCGGAATGGTGCTGACGCTCTGGAGTTTGCTTCGCAGCAGGCGGAGCATCTGCATAGCATCAGAATCGAAACATAAATATCATGGCATCCACGTACCGCCAGATTATAATGCCAAGTATGGAAATAATTGTGTTATACGTTATTTAGGTACAGGTACACGTGCAGTGCTACGAATTGTTTGCGGACATACACCGCATGCGCCGTTTTTCAGTATTTTACTCGGCCATGTTCCTACTTGATTCTCCGGTGCATCTGCTTTGCATAGTTAGAAAGGTCTCGTATTATATTTTACAATATCTTCGCTTCCTTTCTGTATTTGCCTTTTATGCGAATATTGCATCTAACGTCCTTGTAATTTCCACTTTACTTTGGAGCATCTCGTTGCAAAATCCGCGAATATCGGTAAAGCCAATCGTGCTCAGAAACGCTGCAATTGTTATGCACGTGTGAGACACATGTATTTGACATACATTGTTTTAGCTGCAGGTGAAGATAGCCTGAAACCATTGAGGACACGACACGACACGACACGACACGACACGACACGACACGACACGACACGACACGACACGACACGACACGACACGACACGACACGACACGACACGACACGACACGACACAATCACGATGCACCCGTACCGCGTAGTCGGTCGCGCAAGTCGCTCTGGCGTCCCGCGGGACACCCAGCGGCATCACCGACACACACTGATACAGGACCAGTGACGTCATAGGACCGAATTAGTGACGTCATAGGAACAATACAGGGGCGTCAGAGGACCGAAATATTGACGTCATAGGAAGAATAGGGTGACATCTTAGGAACAATAAAATCACACCACAGGACCGATTTAGTGACGTCATATGATCAGTATTGTGACATCACACAGCATCAATAGAGCATCGCCGTAGTAGCGAGGGGTGGTCGTCTAGTAAGAGGCGCCGTAGCCGCCGTAGCCAGAGTTGCCGGCGTAGCGGCCGTAGCCGCGGGGGTAGAGCGCCGTTCCGCCGTAGCGACCGTCGTAGCCGTTCCAGTAGCTGTTAAAGCTTCCGCTCGGTCCGCCGTAGCCGCCGAATCTGTCGGGGACAGACTACAGGGTTAGACGCAGTTCGATGGGTCGATGGGAGCCGGAGGTTTGGTGAAGTACGTATTCCGTACTAGGTAGAAGAACTCTAAAAAACACAAACTGCCGTCTTTTCGGCTTACCCAAAGCCAAGCTTCGAAGAAGCATCTTTACGCACATCCTGCCAACCCACCGATTCAGATCGCAATGTCACCGTCCTAACTTAACGTCCGTATGGGCCGGCTTAAGGCCCATAGGGTGACGAGTACCCTGACTCTCCCTAGCTTACCAGCTCTGGTGGTCCTCACCCTCCGTAGGGGCCGTCATAGAACCAATATAGTCCCAGCCCGGGGTACCCTGGCTCTCCCTAGCTTACCAGCTCTGGTGGTACTCACCCTCCGTAGGGGCCGTCATAGAACCAATATAGTCCCAGCCCGGGGTACCCTGGCTCTCCCTAGCTTACCAGCTCTGGTGGTACTCACCCTCCGTAGGGACCGTCATAGAACCAATATAGTCCCAGCCCGGGGTACCCTGGCTCTCCCTAGCTTACCAGCTTTGGTGGTACTCACCCTCCGTAGTGGCCGTCATAGAACCAATATAGTCTCAGCCCTGGGTACTCTGGCTCTCCCCAGCTTACCAACTCTGGTGGTACTTATCCTCCGTAGGGGCCGTCATAGAACCAATATAGTCCCAGCCCGGGGTGCCCTGGCTCTCCCTAGCTTTCCAGCTCTGGTGGAACTTACTCTCCGTAGTGGCTGTCTTAGAACCAATATAGTAACAGCCCGGGATACCCTGGCTCTCCCTAGCTTACCAGCTTTGGTGGTACTCACCCTCCGTAGGGGCCGTCATAGAGCCAATATAGTCCCAGCCCGAGATACCCTGGCTCTCCCTAGCTTACCAGCTCTGGTGGTACTTATCCTCCGCAGGCACCACCGTAAGGCGCATAGGGCCCGGGGTAGCATGTCTCTGGTGGAACTTACCCTCCATAAGCACCGCCATATGAACCGGGGTAGCCGGGTCCTCCATATCCACCCAGCTCTGACTGCGACAGCACGACGGCCAGCAGGGCAGCCAGGGTGAGGGCGAGTGCGACGATGCGGGCCATGGCAGCTGACGGAGACGGGCACGACTGAGGCGCTGACGGCGGTGAAGAGAGTGTGATGCCGACCGTGGTGTTACGCGGGGCTTTTATATGGGAACAGAGACCATATCGATGGCAAGGCGAATGTATGCGTCTAGCCGTTTTCCCATCGTTTGCTGCATCGTTGATGTGTTGGCGCTGCGTTTTCATGACACTCTGCCGTTCGTGGCTGGATTGTTCAGTCGTCTGTAGGTGACCTCTCGTCGCACCGCTCTGCCCACAGGTCAGGGTCAGCCATCAGCCGTCCGGGAGCTTGTTCCGCCATTAGATAAAATGGCAGAACCGACGAGCAGAAGGCCGTCACGCGGACCACTGAAGTTGACCACAGAGCGGCGAAATGGTCTCAGATGACGCGGCAGACGTGCAGACGTGCAGACGTGCAGACGTGCAGACGTACAGTCGTGCAGACGTGCATACGTGCAGACGTGCAGACGTGCAGACGTGCAGACGCGCAGACGCGCAGACGCGCAGACGCGCAGACGCGCAGACGCGCAGACGTGAAGACGTGCAGACGTGCAGACGTGCAGACGTGCAGACGTACAGACGTGCAGACGTGCAGACGTGCAGACGTGCAGACGTGCAGACGTGCAGACGTGCAGACGTGCAGACGTGCAGACGTGCAGACGTGCAGACGTGCAGACGTGCAGACGTGCAGACGTGCAGACGTGTAGACGTACAGACGTGCAGACGTGCAGACGTGCAGACGCGCAGACGCGCAGACGCGCAGACGTGAAGACGTGCAGACGTGCAGACGTGCAGACGTGCAGATGTGCAGACTTGCAGACATGCAAAAGGAAGTCCGAATTGACCGAAAAATGACCTATTCTCTGGTATGAAATATGGTCAGATTTTGCTAAGACTGATCAGTTGTTAAAACGCAGGGAAGCGAGATCTGAAGAGCTGTTGCAAATCCGTCGACTTTTCTGGTTAGACCTTAAAACCAATGGTGTGGCTGCTCTGGATCCACTAGTAGCCCTGCCCTCTCTTCGTGATGACACGTTTGTTTCCGGCCATTCTTCAATATGAGAAGTAAGAAGGAAGTAAATATTTGTGCCCATCTGTGCCAAAGGTCCGTGCATAAGAAGTCCGCCAGGGTTTGTTGAAGTTTGACACTAGTTTGAGAGCAGACGCCTTCCAATGATTTATGTGCATTATATCACGGGGAGTGCCAAAGGTCAAGGGATCGACAACAGAACCTGGGAAGAATGACAACAGTTTTATTGACAGCTTCAGTCTTGACATTATCAGTATTCCATTAAGAGTAATGCCTTACTTCTTAATATCTTACTCTCCGTGGCATTTCAATTTTAAATAACTAATGACAAAGCTCTTTTTGTCTTCTTTTTTTTGTATTAAACTGTATTACTAACCGGATGAACCCAATGACAGGCGAAGTCAAATAGTTACAAACGTAAACACATAAACACAAATACAGCCACAAAAGTAGAAATAAAAGATGATAACAGAAAAATATTAAAAACGCGTTACATGTCACGCAGAACATCATGCACTCCACGCTGTATTGTATTATTGCATTGTATTACTGTCGCAGAGCAATCCACACATTGCGTGGCGATTACAGCTCAGAGTCAAGTAAAATCATGCAGGTACAAATCAAGCGAACACTCATGTCATTCACACTCATATACACGACGCAATCACCCGCAGCCACACGCAGTATCTCCGCAGTCAATATCGGGATGTAGCGTCACTATTCAGTAGCGCGGCTCTGACAGCGCGGGCGAAGCCGGCAGGTGGCAGCTGCACCAGGTCGGCTGGCAGGTCGTTAAGCAGCGCCGGGGCTCGGTAACCGAAACGCCGTTTACCGGTTTCGAGTCGCGGCCGTGGTAAATGGTACAGATGGTCTTGTCGCGTGGATCTCGCCCGGGCTTCACTGTTGGTTACAAACAGAGCTGCCAGTTCTTCTGGCTCACTGCGCTGTATGGCCATATGCGCGGTGACGAGCGTATGGTAGTCGGCCATTCTTCTCGGGGTCATCCAGCCAAGCATATCTCGCAGGTCGGACACATGGTCAAACTTCCGGCGGCCGAAAATAACTCTAGCGGCAAAGTTCAGGATTTTTGGGGAGCCGGTCGACATTCTTTTGTGTCCCGTTGCCGTATACTGTGAGGCAGTATCGGACCCGCGAGACTACCAGCGCTGTTACAATCGTCCTGATGACGTTGTCGGGGACACAATGACGTACGTGGGAAAGACCCATCAACACACTAACGCATCTGCGTCTGACCTCGGACACATGAGCTTCCCAGGACAGGGTGCCATCAAAGACGACTCCCAGATTCCCCACCTGCGCGCACGGCTGCAAAGCTGCGTCCCGAAACTCTACTTTAAAGTCAGGCATGTTGCTTAAATTGCACTGCTTCCTGACATACTTCTGCTTCCTGACATGCTTCCTGCACCTGCCACTTGAAGGAGCCATGACCATCATGGAAGATGTCGGCCGGGACAATCTTCTCTCCAAGGAAGGCGTTCGTGACCATTGGCAAGCCAGTGGACATTCCATTCTGCACGTTGTTGACACGAGAGTGAGGAACATTAAGCAGGTTTTGTTGGCGGGTCGATCGGGCGGGCACGTGAAGAGAGAAGCTTTCGAGTAAATGCGGTGTGTCCAAAACTGCACGAGACCAAACGGTGACATGCAGATATCCAAGAGGAAAATTTACCTCAAAGATTTACCCTATCAGCGGCCAGGGGTCAATTTGGCTGTTTTGTTTTGGCTGTCTGTCCCGAATGGCCAGTGCCTCGGCTATCTTGCAGTCTGCTTCGTCTTTGCATCGACGGAGTATAGCGATAGATAGTCGCGGCTCTGACTCATTCTGATGACATTGGATCATATGATCCCCGGTCGGAGTCTGCTGAGTAAGATTCGCACCGTCTCTAAAATGTTCATCGAACCTGTACCTGACGCACCGTTTGGTCTCACCTATGTAGGTCTGAGGTGGTCCGTCAGAGGCAGCGCAAATCCTACAGGTGATCTGATAGACCACATTTTGTGTGGTACACCGGCCATGCAGTCCACTGTCGCACGTGTAGCAGGATCTTCTTCCGGCGCGACTTGGTGGGTGCTCCAAAGCCGAGTGAACCAGTCGTTTAGTTATCTTTTTTACATTTTTCCAAGACGCTGTCAGGTTTGGATTTACAGATTTCTGGGCGGCATCCACTTTCCTGGTCAGGTAATCGTCAACAAATGGGAGGGTCACGTAAATCCTATATTTACGTGATTGTTGTTTCCCTGTTTTGATGGCGTTTGTCAGTCACTGTTCTGTTTGTGTTTGTGTTGCAGTGTTGTTTCATAGCCTGGCGTGCCTCCCCATTAAGCCAACGGGAAGGGTAGCCGCTTCACCGGAACAAAGCATGCATTATATCAGTACTGCGTTTTGCACTAACAGGGTCGCAGGATACCTTGAGGCCTCGTATAAACTGTGATTGTGCTACTGCTTTTCAATTTTGAATTGTTACGGGGAGTCGAAAGGTAGGGTAATGGAGGCTGCTACCGGTTTAGTGTAAAGCTGTGTGTTTTAGTGACCATTTGGGCGCACACTGATGAAGGTATCTAAAAAGGAATCTGTCCCTGGTGGTCGGTCGTGTCTGATCGTTCAATGGTGAACTTGATGGTAGGATGAATAGTGTTCACATATTCAAAGTAAGATGTCAACGCATCTGACCCGTGCCGCCAGACAGTCGTCAACTGACACGTGCGCAGTGACATTCATGCTCTCGTTAGTAGTTGGTGGCTTTGTTGATGACTGGCAGGCGACGCCAGGTAGTGTGGGTTTATTTCATGCTGGCTTGTGAGGAATTGTGCTCGAATGTTGATTGCCTTGTGTTATGTAGGCCGTGTGTAAAGACATCCGGTACACACGCCTTTACCCAGCGTCTGTCAATGTGCTCCTTTGCATTCATTTATTCATTTATTCTGTGTAATTATGTTGTTATTTACATTAATTTTTTCATAATCCATTCACCCATCACGTAAAATCATTCCTTTATTGTTTATTTTGTTGATCCATTCATTGATTCATTCATTCATTCGTCCATGCATTCACTTTAATTGTTTCACACCTCTATGTTGTTCCCATTAATAACCAAACCTCGAATATTTCTTCACGTCATTAAAAACAGCAGGTAATGCTTCGCCGGTAGGGAAGGTTTTCATTAGTTTCCTATTGGATTAGTGTGTTTGGCGACTGTGCTTACATTTCGCGACAAATTGGCGGAATGGTGCTGACGCTCTGGCGTTTGCTTCGCTGCAGAGCATATGCAGAGCATCAGAATTGAAACAAGAAATAAAATCATGCTATCCATATAACGCCAAATTATAATGCCAAGTATGGAAATAATTGTGTTATACTTTATTAAGGTACGGTGCACCTGCGGTGCTACGTATTGTTTGCGGACATACACTGCATGCGACGTTTTTCAGTATTTTACTCGTCCATGTTCCTACTTGATTCTCCGGTGCATCTGCTTTGCATAGTTAGAAAGCTTTCGTATTATATTTTACAATATCTTCACTTCCTTTCTGTATTTGCCTTTTATGCGAATATTGCATCTAACGTCATTGTAATTTTAACTTTACGTTAGAGCATCTCGTTCCACAATCCGCGAATATCGGTAAAGCCAATCGTGATCAGAGACCCTGCAATTGTTGTGCACGTGCGAGGTAAATGTATTTGACATACATTGTTTTAGCTACAGGTGAAGATAGCCTGAAACCATTGAGGACACGACACGACACGACACGACATGACACGACACGACACGACACTATCACGCTGTACCTGTACCGCGTAGTCGGTCGCGCAAAGTCGCTCTGGCGTCCCGCGGGACACCCAGCGGCATCACCGACACACACTGACACAGGACTGGTAACGTCATAGGACCGAGTTAGTGACGTCATAGGAACAATACAGGGGCGTCACAGGACCGAAATATTGACGTCATAGGAGGAATAGGGTGACATCTTAGGAACAATAAAATCACACCACAGGACCGATTTAGTGACGTCATATGATCAGTATTGTGACGTTACACATCATCAGTAGAGCGTCGCCGTGGTAGAGAGGGGTGGTCGTCTAGTAGGAGGCGCCGTATCCGCCGTAGCCGGAGTTGCCGGCGTAGCGACCGTAGCCGCGGGGGTAGAGCGCCGTACCGCCGTAGCGACCGTCGTAGCCGTTCCAGTAGCTGTTAAAGCTGCCGCTCTGTCCGCCGTAGCCACCGAATCTGTCAGGGACAGGCTACAGGGCTAGACGCAGTTCGATGGGTCGATGGGAGCCGGAGGTTTGATGAAGTACGTATTTCGTACTAGGTAGAAGAACTCTAACAAACACACAAACAGCCGTCTTTGGGGCTTACCCAAAGCCAAGCTTCGAAGAAGCATCTTTGTGCACATCTTGCCAACCCACCGATTTAGATCGCAATGTCACCGTCCTAACTTACCGTCCGTATGGGCCGGCGTAAGGCCCATAGGGTGACGGGTACCCTGGCTCTTCCTAGCTTACCTGCTCTGGTGGTACTCACCCTCCGCAGGGACCGTCATAGAACCAATATAGTCACAGCCCGGGGTACCCTGGCTCTCCCTAGCTTACCAGCTCTGGTGGAACTTATCCGCCGTAGAGGCTGTAATAGAACCAATATAGTCCCAGTCCGGGGTACCCTGGCTCTCCCTAGCTTACCAGCTCTGGTGGAACTTATCTTCCGTAAAGGCTGTACTAGAACCAATATAGTCCCAGTCCGGGGTACCCTGGCTCTCCCTAGCTTACCACCTCTGGTGGTACTCACCCTCCGTAGAGGCTGTAATATAACTAATATAGTCCCAGCCCGGGGTACTCTGGCTCTCCCTAGCTTACCAGCTCTGGTGGAACTCACCCTCCGTAGAGGCTGTAATAGAACCAATATAGTCCCAGCCCGGGGTACCCTGGCTCTCCCTAGCTTACCAGCTTTGGTGGAACTTATCCTCCGTAGGGTCCGTCATAGAACCAATATAGTCCCACCCCGGGGTACTCTGGCTCTCCCTAGCTTACCAGCTCTGGTGGAACTTATCCTCCGTAGGGGCCGTCATAGAACCAACATAGTCTCAGCCCGGGGTACCCTCGCTCTCCCTAGCTTACCAGCTCTGGTGGAACTTATCCTCCGTAGAGGCTGTACTAGAACCAATATAGTCCCAGTCCGGGGTACCCTGGTTCTCCCTAGCTTACCAGCACTTGTGGCACTTCCCTAGCTTATGTCTCTGGTGGAACTTACCCTCCATAAGCACCGCCATATGATCCGGGGTAGCCGGGTCCTCCATATCCACCCAGCTCTGCCTGCGACAGCACGACGGCCAGCAGGGCAGCCAGGGTGAGGGCGAGTGCGACGATGCGGGCCATGGCAGCTGACGGAGACGGGCACGACTGAGGCGCTGACGGCGGTGAAGAGAGTGTGATGCCGACCGTGGTGTTACGCGGGGCTTTTATACGGGAACAGACACCATGTCGATGGCATGGTGGATGTATGCGTCTTGCTGTTTTCCCATCGTTTGCTTCATCAATGATGTGTTGGCGCTGCGTTTTCATGACACTCGGCCGTTCGTGGCTGGATTGTTCGGTCGTCTGTGGGTGACCTCTCGTCGCACCGCTCTGCCCACAGGTCAGGGTCAGCCATCAGCCGTCCGGGAGCTTGTTCCACCATTAGATAAAATGGCAGAACCGACGAGTAGAAGCCAGCCACGCGGACCACTGAAGTTGACCACAGAGCGGCGAAATCGTCTCAGATGACGCGGCAGACGTTCAGACGTGCATACGTGCAGACGTGCAGACGTGCAGACGTGAAGACGTGCAGAAGTGCAGACGTGCAGACGTGCAGACGTGCAGACGTGCAGACGTGCAGACGTGCAGACGTGCAGATGTGCAGACCTGCAGACGTGCAGATGTACAGACATGCAGACGTGTATACGTGCAGACGTGAAGACGTGCATACGTGCAGACGTGCAGACGTGCAGACGTGCAGACCTGCAGACGTGCAGACGTACAGACGTGCAGACGTGCAGACGTGCAGACGTGCAGGCGTGCAGACGTCCAGACGTGCAGAAGTGCCGAAGTGCAGACGTGCAGACCTGTAGACGTGCAGACGTACAGACGTGCAGATGTGCAGACGTGCAGACATGCAAAAGGAAGTCCGAATTGACCGAAAAATGCCCTATTCTCTGGTATGAAATCTAATTAGATTTTGCTAAGTTGTTAAAACGCAGGCAATCGAGATCTGAAGAGCTGTTGCAAATCCGTCGACTTTTCTGTTTAGACCTTAAAACCAATGTTGTGGCTGCTCTGGATCCACTAGTAGCCCTGCCCTCTCTTCGTGATGACACGTTTGTTTCCGGCCATTCTTCAATATGAGAAGTAAGAAGGGAGTAAATATTTGTGCCCATCTGTGCCCAAGCTCCGTGCATAAGAAGTCCGCCAGGGTTTGTTGAAGTTTGACACTAGTTTGAGAGCAGACGCCTTCCAATGATTTATGTGCATTATACCACGGAGGAGTGTCAAAGGTCAAGGTATCGAATACAGAATCTGGGAAGAGTGACACCAGTTTTATTGACGCCTTCAGTCTTGACATTATCAGTATTTCACTAAGAGTAATGCCTTACTCCTTAATATCTTACTCTCCGTGGCATTTCAATTTTAAATAACAAATGACAAAGCTCATAGTTGTCATGATTAGGTCTTTAAAAGCAATATTTAAATAGCCTGTGCTCGTGACAACGGAAAAAGATCGAAAATCAAAGTTAAGGACTAAAGAACTTATATTTCGCCTTATGGCTTCGTCAGAGTTTACAACTTTTCAAACATCAGATACAACACGTGCCACTTGCCTATGCGAAACACCACCGAATAATATTGTCCACAGATGAATACATACAGACGTACAGCCACTATTGCACTGACACACTGAAGTCTAGCGCACATGCATAAGTACAACCACTGATAAACTAACAGCCACTAATATAGCCATGGTTACTACAAACTCAACCAGTGTAAGGTTATTACATAGAGACCAAACGGTGGCATGCAGATAGCCAAGAGTAAAATTTACCTCCAAGATTTACCTATCAGCGGCCAGGTGTCAATTTGGCTGTTTAGTTTTGGCTGCCTGTCTCGAATGGCCAGTGTCTCGGCTATCTTGCGGTCTGCTGCGTCTTTGCATTGACGGAGTATAGCGATAGATAGTCGCGGCTCTGACTCATTCGGATGACGTTGAATCATATGCTTTCCGAACGGAGTCTGCTGAGTAAGATTCGCACCGTCTCTAAAATGCTCATCGAACCTGTACCTGACGCACCGTTTGGTCTCACCTATGCAGGTCTGAGGTGGTTCGTAAGAGGCAGCGCAAATGATACAGATGATCTGATGGACCACATTTTGAGAGACCACATTTTGTACACCTGCCATACGGTCCACTGTCGCACGTGCGGCAGGACCTTCTTCCGGCGCGACATGGTGGCGGCTCCAAAGCCGAGTGAACCAGTCGTTTAGTTATCTTTTTTACATTTTTCCAAGACGCTGTCAGGTTTGGATTTACAGATTTCAGGGCGGCATCCATTTTCCAGGTCAGGTTATCGTCAATGAATGGGAGTGTCACGTAAATCATATATTTACATGATTGTTGTTTCCCTGTTTTGATGGCGTTTGTCAGTCACTGTTCTGTTGGTGTTTTTGTTGCAGTGTTGTTTCATAGCCTGGCGTGCCTCCCCATTAAGCCAACGGGAAGGGTACCCGCTTGACTGGAACAAAGCATGAATTATATCAGTACTGCGTTTTGCACTAACAGGGTCGCAGGATACCTTGAGGCCTCGTATAAACTGTGATTGTGCTACTGCTTTTCAATTTTGAATTGTTACGGGGAGTCGAAAGGTAGGATAATGGAGGCTGCTACCGGTTTAGTGTAAAGCTGTGTGTTTTAGTGACCATTTGGGCGCACACTGATGAAGGTATCTAAAAAAGGAATCTGTCCCTGGTGGTCGGTCGTGTCTGATCGTTCAATGGTGAACTTTATGGTAGGATGAATAGTGTTCACATATTCAAAGTAAGATGTCAACGCATCTGACCCGTGCCGCCAGACAGTCGTCAACTGACACGTGCGCAGTGACATTCATGCTCTCGTTAGTAGTTGGTGGCTTTGTTGATGACTGGCAGGCGACGCCAGGTAGTGTGGGTTTATTTCATGTTGGCTTGTGAGGAATTGTGCTCGAATGTTGATTGCCTTGGGTTATGTAGGCCGTGTGTAAAGACATCCGGTACACACGCCTTTACCCAGCGTCTGCCAATGTGCTCCTTTGCTTTCATTTATTCATTCATTCAGTGTAATTATATTGTTATTTACATTCATTGTTTTCACAATCCATTCACTTATCACATAAAATCATTCATTTATTGTATATTTTCATAATCCATCCATTCATTCATTCACTCCATTCATTCATTCATTCATCCATTCATTCACTTGATTTTTTTTCCCACCTCGTGTTGTTCTTGCCATGAATAACCAAACATCGAATATTTCTTGAAGTGATTAACAAATAGAATGCTTTTCCAGTAGGGAAGGTTTTCAATAGTCCCTATGGGATCAGCATGTGTGGCAACTTTGCTTACGTTTTGCGAAAAATTGGCGGAATGGTGCTGACGCTCTGGAGTTTGCTTCGCAGCAGGCGGAGCATCTGCATAGCATCAGAATCGAAACATAAATATCATGGCATCCACGTACCGCCAGATTATAATGCCAAGTATGGAAATAATTGTGTTATACGTTATTTAGGTACAGGTACACGTGCAGTGCTACGAATTGTTTGCGGACATACACCGCATGCGCCGTTTTTCAGTATTTTACTCGGCCATGTTCCTACTTGATTCTCCGGTGCATCTGCTTTGCATAGTTAGAAAGGTCTCGTATTATATTTTACAATATCTTCGCTTCCTTTCTGTATTTGCCTTTTATGCGAATATTGCATCTAACGTCCTTGTAATTTCCACTTTACTTTGGAGCATCTCGTTGCAAAATCCGCGAATATCGGTAAAGCCAATCGTGCTCAGAAACGCTGCAATTGTTATGCACGTGTGAGACACATGTATTTGACATACATTGTTTTAGCTGCAGGTGAAGATAGCCTGAAACCATTGAGGACACGACACGACACGACACGACACGACACGACACGACACGACACGACACGACACGACACGACACGACACGACACGACACGACACGACACGACACAATCACGATGCACCCGTACCGCGTAGTCGGTCGCGCAAGTCGCTCTGGCGTCCCGCGGGACACCCAGCGGCATCACCGACACACACTGATACAGGACCAGTGACGTCATAGGACCGAATTAGTGACGTCATAGGAACAATACAGGGGCGTCAGAGGACCGAAATATTGACGTCATAGGAAGAATAGGGTGACATCTTAGGAACAATAAAATCACACCACAGGACCGATTTAGTGACGTCATATGATCAGTATTGTGACATCACACAGCATCAATAGAGCATCGCCGTAGTAGCGAGGGGTGGTCGTCTAGTAAGAGGCGCCGTAGCCGCCGTAGCCAGAGTTGCCGGCGTAGCGGCCGTAGCCGCGGGGGTAGAGCGCCGTTCCGCCGTAGCGACCGTCGTAGCCGTTCCAGTAGCTGTTAAAGCTTCCGCTCGGTCCGCCGTAGCCGCCGAATCTGTCGGGGACAGACTACAGGGTTAGACGCAGTTCGATGGGTCGATGGGAGCCGGAGGTTTGGTGAAGTACGTATTCCGTACTAGGTAGAAGAACTCTAAAAAACACAAACTGCCGTCTTTTCGGCTTACCCAAAGCCAAGCTTCGAAGAAGCATCTTTACGCACATCCTGCCAACCCACCGATTCAGATCGCAATGTCACCGTCCTAACTTGACGTCCGTATGGGCCGGCTTAAGGCCCATAGGGTGACGAGTACCCTGACTCTCCCTAGCTTACCAGCTCTGGTGGTCCTCACCCTCCGTAGGGGCCGTCATAGAACCAATATAGTCCCAGCCCGGGGTACCCTGGCTCTCCCTAGCTTACCAGCTCTGGTGGTACTCACCCTCCGTAGGGGCCGTCATAGAACCAATATAGTCCCAGCCCGGGGTACCCTGGCTCTCCCTAGCTTACCAGCTCTGGTGGTACTCACCCTCCGTAGGGACCGTCATAGAACCAATATAGTCCCAGCCCGGGGTACCCTGGCTCTCCCTAGCTTACCAGCTCTGGTGGTACTCACCCTCCGTAGTGGCCGTCATAGAACCAATATAGTCTCAGCCCTGGGTACTCTGGCTCTCCCCAGCTTACCAACTCTGGTGGTACTTATCCTCCGTAGGGGCCGTCATAGAACCAATATAGTCCCAGCCCGGGGTGCCCTGGCTCTCCCTAGCTTACCAGCTCTGGTGGAACTTACTCTCCGTAGTGGCTGTCTTAGAACCAATATAGTAACAGCCCGGGATACCCTGGCTCTCCCTAGCTTACCAGCTTTGGTGGTACTCACCCTCCGTAGGGGCCGTCATAGAGCCAATATAGTCCCAGCCCGAGATACCCTGGCTCTCCCTAGCTTACCAGCTCTGGTGGTACTTATCCTCCGCAGGCACCACCGTAAGGCGCATAGGGCCCGGGGTAGCATGTCTCTGGTGGAACTTACCCTCCATAAGCACCGCCATATGAACCGGGGTAGCCGGGTCCTCCATATCCACCCAGCTCTGACTGCGACAGCACGACGGCCAGCAGGGCAGCCAGGGTGAGGGCGAGTGCGACGATGCGGGCCATGGCAGCTGACGGAGACGGGCACGACTGAGGCGCTGACGGCGGTGAAGAGAGTGTGATGCCGACCGTGGTGTTACGCGGGGCTTTTATATGGGAACAGAGACCATATCGATGGCAAGGCGAATGTATGCGTCTAGCCGTTTTCCCATCGTTTGCTGCATCGTTGATGTGTTGGCGCTGCGTTTTCATGACACTCTGCCGTTCGTGGCTGGATTGTTCAGTCGTCTGTGGGTGACCTCTCGTCGCACCGCTCTGCCCACAGGTCAGGGTCAGCCATCAGCCGTCCGGGAGCTTGTTCCGCCATTAGATAAAATGGCAGAACCGACGAGCAGAAGGCCGTCACGCGGACCACTGAAGTTGACCACAGAGCGGCGAAATGGTCTCAGATGACGCGGCAGACGTGCAGACGTGCAGACGTGCAGACGTGCAGACGTACAGTCGTGCAGACGTGCATACGTGCAGACGTGCAGACGTGCAGACGTGCAGACGCGCAGACGCGCAGACGCGCAGACGCGCAGACGCGCAGACGCGCAGACGCGCAGACGTGAAGACGTGCAGACGTGCAGACGTGCAGACGTGCAGACGTGCAGACGTGCAGACGTGCAGACGTGCAGACGTGCAGACGTGCAGACGTGCAGACGTGCAGACGTGCAGACGTGCAGACGTGCAGACGTGCAGACGTGTAGACGTACAGACGTGCAGACGTGCAGACGTGCAGACGCGCAGACGCGCAGACGCGCAGACGTGAAGACGTGCAGACGTGCAGACGTGCAGACGTGCAGACGTGCAGACTTGCAGACATGCAAAAGGAAGTCCGAATTGACCGAAAAATGACCTATTCTCTGGTATGAAATATGGTCAGATTTTGCTAAGACTGATCAGTTGTTAAAACGCAGGGAAGCGAGATCTGAAGAGCTGTTGCAAATCCGTCGACTTTTCTGGTTAGACCTTAAAACCAATGGTGTGGCTGCTCTGGATCCACTAGTAGCCCTGCCCTCTCTTCGTGATGACACGTTTGTTTCCGGCCATTCTTCAATATGAGAAGTAAGAAGGAAGTAAATATTTGTGCCCATCTGTGCCAAAGGTCCGTGCATAAGAAGTCCGCCAGGGTTTGTTGAAGTTTGACACTAGTTTGAGAGCAGACGCCTTCCAATGATTTATGTGCATTATATCACGGGGAGTGCCAAAGGTCAAGGGATCGACAACAGAACCTGGGAAGAGTGACAACAGTTTTATTGACAGCTTCAGTCTTGACATTATCAGTATTCCATTAAGAGTAATGCCTTACTTCTTAATATCTTACTCTCCGTGGCATTTCAATTTTAAATAACTAATGACAAAGCTCTTTTTTTTCTTCTTTTTTTGTATTAAACTGTATTACTAACCGGATGAACCCAATGACAGGCGAAGTCAAATAGTTAAAAACGTAAACACATAAACACAAATACAGCCACAAAAGTAGAAATAAAAGATGATAACAGAAAAATATTAAAAACGCGTTACATGTCACGCAGAACATCATGCACTCCACGCTGTATTGTATTATTGCATTGTATTACTGTCGCAGAGCAATCCACACATTGCGTGGCGATTACAGCTCAGAGTCAAGTAAAATCATGCAGGTACAAATCAAGCGAACACTCATGTCATTCACACTCATATACACGACGCAATCACCCGCAGCCACACGCAGTATCTCCGCAGTCAATATCGGGATGTAGCGTCACTATTCAGTAGCGCGGCTCTGACAGCGCGGGCGAAGCCGGCAGGTGGCAGCTGCACCAGGTCGGCTGGCAGGTCGTTAAGCAGCGCCGGCGCTCGGTAACCGAAACGCCGTTTACCGGTTTCGAGTCGCGGCCGCGGTAAATGGTACAGATGGTCTTGTCGCGTGGATCTCGCCCGGGCTTCACTGTTGGTTACAAACAGAGCTGCCAGTTCTTCTGGCTCACTGCGCTGTATGGCCTTATGCGCGGTGACGAGCGTATGGTAGTCGGCCATTCTTCTCGGGGTCATCCAGCCAAGCATATCTCGCAGGTCGGACACATGGTCAAACTTCCGGCGGCCGAAAATAACTCTAGCGGCAAAGTTCAGGATTTTTTTTGGAGCCGGTCGAAATTCTTTTGTGTCCCGTTGCCGTATACTGTGAGGCAGTATCGGACCCGCGAGAGTACCAGCGCTGTTACAATCGTCCTGATGACGCCGTCGGGGAGACAATGACGTACGTGGGAAAGACCCATCAACACGCTAACGCATCTGCGACTGAGCTCGGACACATGAGCTTCCCAGGACAGGGTGCCAACAAAGACGACTCCCAGATTCCCCACCTGCGCGCACGGCTGCAAAGCTGCGTCCCGAAACTCTACTTTAAAGTCAGGCATGTTGCTTAAATTGCACTGCTTCCTGACATACTTCAGCACCTGCCGCTTGAAGGAGCCATGACCATCATGGAAGATGTCGGCCGGGACAATCTTCTCTCCAAGGAAGGCGTTCGTGACCATTGGCAAGCGAGTGGACATTCCATTCTGCACGATGTTGACACGAGAGTGAGGAACATTAAGCAGGTTTTGTTGGCGGGTCGATCGGGCGGGCACGTGAAGAGAGAAGCTTTCGAGTAAATGCGGTGTGTCCAAAACTGCACGAGACCAAACGGTGACATGCAGATATCCAAGAGGAAAATTTACCTCAAAGATTTACCCTATCAGCGGCCAGGTGTCAATGTCCTGGGAAGCTCATGGTCGCCTGTGCTCTGGCATATACCGCTTGCACGTGTCGCTGCTGTGAAAAACGGATCTTTTTGCCGAATTTCTTCCATGTGTAACGAGATTCTTAACGCCTGCGTATCCCTAGATTTCTTTTGCTCGCCATCATCCGACTACAAATCCGCTGTGCGGTCACATGTATCTCGGGCAGGTGCCTTTTGAGCCTTTTGAGCTCGCAGCCAGGCTTCACCACGCGAGGGCTCATCGAATGGTTATGTGTATGTGTGTGTACTTGTGTGTGTCCTGTGTGCGTGTGCGTGTGCGTGTGCGTGTGCGTGTGCGTGTGCGTATGCGTGTGCGTGTGCGTGTGCGTGTGCGTGTGCGTGTGCGTGTGCGTGTGCGTGTGCGTGTGCGTGTGTGTGTGCGCGTGCGTGCGTGCGTGCGTGCGTGCGTGTATGTGTAGGTGTCTTGTCTGTCGTCTTGCATGCGTGTGTATTTTAAGTGAAAGTCATAGTTTTATCTCCTGACTTCGCCTGTAACCGGGTTTTGTGCCTGTTGGTGATTTATCAATAAATACAAATACAAATACAAATTTGGCTGTTTAGTTTTGGCTGCCTGTCCCGAATGGCCAGTGCCTCGGCTTTCTTGCGGTCTACTGCGTCTTTGCATCGACGGAGTATAGCGATAGATAGTCGCGGCTCTGACTCATTCTGATGACGTAGAATCATATGATCCCCGAGCGGAGTCTGCTGAGTAAGATTCGCACCGTCTCTAAAATGTTCATCGAACCCGTAGCTGATGCACCGTTTGGTCTCACCTATGCAGGTCTGAGGTGGTTCGTAAGAGGCAGCGCAAATGATACAGATGATCTGATAGACCACATTTTGTGTGGTACACCGGCCATGCAGTCCACTGTCGCACGTGCAGCCAGGATCTTTTTCCGGCGCGACTTGGTGGGTGGTCCAAAGCCGAGTGAACCAGTCGTTTAGTTATCTTGTTTTCATTTTTCCAAGACGCTGTCAGGTTTGGATTTACAGATTTCAGGGCGGCATCCACTTTCCTGGTCAGGTAATCGTCAACGAATGGGAGGGTCACGTAAATCCTATATTTACATGATTGTTGTTTCCCTGTTTTGTTGGCGTTTTTGTCAGTGACTGTTCTGTTGGTGTTTTGGTTGCAGTGTTGGTTCACAGCCTGTCGTGCCTCCCCATTAAGCCAACGGGAAGGGTAGCCGCTTGACTGGAACAAAGCATGCATTATATCAGTACTGCGTTTTGCACTAACAGGGTCGCAGGATACCTTGAGGCCTCGTATAAACTGTGATTGTGCTACTGCTTTTCCATTTTGAATTGTTACGGGGAGTCGAAAGGTAGGATAATGGAGGCTGCTACCGGTTTAGTGTCAAGCTGTGTGTTTTAGTGACCATTTGGGCGCACACTGATGAAGGTATCTAAAAAAGAAATCCGTCTCTGGTGGTCGGTCGTGTCTGCTCGTTGAATGGTGAACTTGATGGTAGGATGAATAGTGTTCACATATTCAAAGTAAGATGTCAACGCATCTGACCCGTGCCGCCAGACAGTCGTCAACTGACACGTGCGCAGTGACATTCATGCTCTCGTTAGTAGTTGGTGGCTTTGTTGATGACTGGCAGGCGACGCCAGGTAGTGTGAGTTTATTTCATGCTGGCTTGTGAGGAATTGTGCTCGAAGGTTGATTGTCTTTGGTTATGTAGGCCGTGTGTAAAAAAGACATCCGGTACACACGCCTTTACCCAGCGTCTGCCAATGTGCTCCTTTGCTTTCATTTATTCATTCATTCAGTGTAATTATGTTGTTATTTACATTAATTGTTTTCACAATCTATTCACTTATCACGTAAAATCATTCATTTATTGTATATTTTGTTAATCCATCCATTCATTCATTCACTCCATTCATTCATTCATTCATCCATTCATTCACTTGATTTGTTTCCCACCTCGTGTTGTTCTTGCCATGAATAGCAAACATCGAATATTTCTTGAAGTGATTAACAAAAAGAATGCTTTTCCAGTAGGGAAGGTTTTCAATAGTTCCCTATGGGATCAGCATGTGTGGCAACTTTGCTTACGTTTTGCGAAAAATTGGCGGAATGGTGCTGACGCTCTGGAGTTTGCTTCGCAGCAGGCGGAGCATCTGCATAGCATCAGAATCGAAACATAAATATCATGGCATCGACCTACCGCCAGATTATAATGCCAAGTATGGAAATAATTGTGTTATACGTTATTTAGGTACAGGTACACGTGCAGTGCTACGAATTGTTTGCGGACATACACCGCATGCGCCGTTTTTCAGTATTTTACTCGGCCATGTTCCTACTTGATTCTCCGGTGCATCTGCTTTGCATAATTAGAAAGGTCTCGTATTATATTTTACAATATCTTCGCTTCCTTTCTGTATTTGCCTTTTATGCGAATATTGCATCTAACGTCCTTGTAATTTCCACTTTACTTTGGAGCATCTCGTTGCAAAATCCGCGAATATCGGTAAAGCCAATCGTGCTCAGAAACGCTGCAATTGTTATGCACGTGTGAGACACATGTATTTGACATATGTACATTGTTTTAGCTGCAGGTGAAGATAGCCTGAAACCATTGAGGACACGACACGACACGACACGACACGACACGACACGACACGACACAACACGACACGACACGACACGACACGACACGACACGACACAATCACGATGCACCCGTACCGCGTAGTCGGTCGCGCAAAGTCGCTCTGGCGTCCCGCGGGACACCCAGCGGCATCACCGACACACACTGACGCCGGACCAGTGACGTCATAGGACCGAATTAGTGACGTCATAGGAACAATACAGGGGCGTCAGAGGACCGAAATATTGACGTCATAGGAAGAATAGGGTGACATCTTAGGAACAATAAAATCACACCACAGGACCGATTTAGTGACGTCATATGATCAGTATTGTGACATCACACAGCATCAATAGATCATCGCCGTGGTAGCGAGGGGTGGTCGTCTAGTAAGAGGCGCCGTAGCCGCCGTAGCCAGAGTTGCCGGCGTAGCGGCCGTAGCCGCGGGGGTAGAGCGCCGTACCGCCGTAGCGAGAGTCGTAGCCGTTCCAGTAGCTGTTAAAGCTGCCGCTCTATCCGCCGTAGCCACCGAATCTGTCAGAGACAGACTACAGGGTTAGACGCAGTTCGATGGGTCGATGGGACCCGGAGGTTTGGTGAAGTACGTATTCCGTACTAGGTAGAAGCACTCTAAACCACACAAACAGCCGTCTTTGGGGACTTACCCAAAGCCAAGCTTCGAAGAAGCATCTTTACGCACATCCTGCCAACCCACCGATTCAGATCGCAATGTCACCGTCCTAACTTAACGTCCGTATGGGCCGGCTTAAGGCCCATAGGGTGACGAGTACCCTGACTCTCCCTAGCTTACCAGCTCTGGTGGTACTCACCCTCCGTAGGGGCCGTCATAGAACCAATATAGTCCCAGCCCGGGGTACCCTGGCTCTCCCTAGCTTACCAGCTCTGGTGGTACTCACCCTCCGTAGGGGCCGTCATAGAACCAATATAGTCCCAGCCCGGGGTACCCTGGCTCTCCCTAGCTTACCAGCTCTGGTGGTACTCACCCTCCGTAGGGACCGTCATAGAACCAATATAGTCCCAGCCCGGGGTACCCTGGCTCTCCCTAGCTTACCAGCTTTGGTGGTACTCACCCTCCGTAGTGGCCGTCATAGAACCAATATAGTCTCAGCCCGGGGTACTCTGGCTCTCCCCAGCTTACCAACTCTGGTGGTGCTTATCCTCCGTAGGGGCCGTCATAGAACCAATATAGTCCCAGCCCGGGGTGCCCTGGCTCTCCCTAGCTTACCAGCTTTGGTGGTACTCACCCTCCGTAGGGGCCGTCATAGAGCCAATATAGTCCCAGCCCGAGATACCCTGGCTCTCCCTAGCTTACCAGCTCTGGTGGTACTTATCCTCCGCAGGCACCACCGTAAGGCGCATAGGGCCCGGGGTAGCATGTCTCTGGTGGAACTTACCCTCCATAAGCACCGCCATATGATCCGGGGTAGCCGGGTCCTCCATATCCACCCAGCTCTGCCTGCGACAGCACGACGGCCAGCAGGGCAGCCAGGGTGAGGGCGAGTGCGACGATGCGGGCCATGGCAGTTGACGGAGACGGGCACGACTGAGGCGCTGACGGCGGTGAAGAGAGTGTGATGCCAACCGTGGTGTTACGCGGGGCTTTTGTACGGGAACAGACACCATGTCGATGGCACGGCGGATTTATGCGTCTAGCCGTTTTCTCATCGTTTACTGCATCGTTGATGTGTTGGCGCTGCGTTTTCATGACACTCTGCCGTTCGTGGCTGGATTTTTCGTTCGTCTGTGGGTGACCTCTCGTCGCACCGCTCTGCCCACAGGTCAGGGTCAGCCATCAGCCGTCCGGGAGCTTGTTCCGCCATGAGATAAAATGGCAGAACCGACGAGCATAAGCCAGCCACGTGGACCACTGAAGTTGACCACAGAGCGGCGAAATCGTCTCAGATGACGCGGCAGACGTGCAGTAGTGCAGACGTGCATACGTTCAGACGTGCAGACGTGCAGACGTGCAGACGTGCCGACGTGCAGACGTGCAGACGTTCAGACGTGCAGACGTACAGACGTGCAGACCTGCAGACGTGCAGACGTGCAGACGTGCAGACGTGCAGACGTGCAGACGTGCAAACGTGCAGACGTGCAGACGTGCAGACGTGCAGACGTGCAGACGTGCAAAAGGAAGTCTGATTTTACCGAAAAATGCCCTATTCTCTGGTATGAAATATAATTATATTTTGCTAAGACTGATCAGTTGTTAAAACGCAGGCAAGCGAGATCTGAAGAGCTGTTGCAAATCCGTCGACTTTTCTGGTTAGACCTTAAAACCAATGTTGTGGCTGCTCTGGATCCACTAGTAGCCCTGCCCTCTCTTCGTGATGACACTTTTGTTTCCGGCTATTCTTCAATATGAGAAGTAAGAAGGGAGTAAATATTTGTGCCCATCTGTGCCAAAGGTCCGTTCATAAGAAGTCCGCCAGGGTTTGTTGAAGTTTGACACTAGTTTGAGAGCAGACGCCTTCCAATGATTTATGTGCATTATACCACGGAGGAGTGTCAAAGGTCAAGGGATCGAATACAGAATCTGGGAAGAGTGACACCAGTTTTATTGACGCCTTCAGTCTTGACATTATCAGTATTTCACTAAGAGTAATGCCTTACTCCTTAATATCTTACTCTCCGTGGCATTTCAATTTTAAATAACAAATGACAAAGCTCTTAGTTGTTATGATTAGGTCTTTAAAAGCAATATTTAAATAGCCTGTGCTCGTGACAACGGAAAAAGATCGAAAATCAAAGTTAAGGACTAAAGAACTTATATTTCACCTTATGGCTTCGTCAGAGTTTACAACTTTTCAAACATCAGATACAACACGTGCCACTTGCCTATGCGAAACACCACCGAATAATATTGTCCACAGATGAATACATACAGACGTACAGCCACTATTGCACTGACATACTGAAGTCTAACGCACATGCATAAGTACAACCACTGATAAACTAACAGCCACTAATATAGCCATGGTTACTACAAACTCAACCAGAGTAAGGTTATTACATAGAGACCAAACGGTGGCATGCAGATAGCCAAGAGTAAAATTTACCTCCAAGATTTACCTATCAGCGGCCAGGTGTCAATTTGGCTGTTTAGTTTTGGCTGCCTGTCTCGAATGGCCAGTGTCTCGGCTATCTTGCGTCTTCTGCGTCTTTGCATCGACAGAGTATAGCGATAGATAGTCGCGGCTCTGACTTATTCGGATGACGTTGAATCATGTGCTTTCCGAACGGAGTCTGCTGAGTACGATTCGCACCGTCTCTAAAATGTTCATCGAACCTGTACCTGATGCACCGTTTGGTCTCACCTATGCAGGTCTGAGGTGGTTCGTAAGAGGCAGCGCAAATGATACAGATGATCTGATAGACCACATTTTGTGTGGTACACCGGCCATGCAGTCCACCGTCGCACGTGCGGCAGGACCTTCTTCCGGTGCGACTTGGTGGGGGCTCCAAAGCCGAGTGAACCAGTCGTTTAGTTATCTTTTTTACATTTTTCCAAGACGCTGTCAGGTTTGGATTGACAGATTTCAGGGCGGCATCCATTTTCCAGGTCAGGTTATCGTCAATGAATGGGAGTGTCACGTAAATCATATATTTACATGATTGTTGTTTCCCTGTTTTGATGGCGTTTGTCAGTCACTGTTCTGTTGGTGTTTTTGTTGCAGTGTTGTTTCATAGCCTGGCGTGCCTCCCCATTAAGCCAACGGGAAGGGTACCCGCTTGACTGGAACAAAGCATGAATTATATCAGTACTGCGTTTTGCACTAACAGGGTCGCAGGATACCTTGAGGCCTCGTATAAACTGTGATTGTGCTACTGCTTTTCAATTTTGAATTGTTACGGGGAGTCGAAAGGTAGGATAATGGAGGCTGCTACCGGTTTAGTGTAAAGCTGTGTGTTTTAGTGACCATTTGGGCGCACACTGATGAAGGTATCTAAAAAAGGAATCTGTCCCTGGTGGTCGGTCGTGTCTGATCGTTCAATGGTGAACTTGATGGTAGGATGAATAGTGTTCACATATTCAAAGTAAGATGTCAACGCATCTGACCCGTGCCGCCAGACAGTCGTCAACTGACACGTGCGCAGTGACATTCATGCTCTCGTTAGTAGTTGGTGGCTTTGTTGATGACTGGCAGGCGACGCCAGGTAGTGTGAGTTTATTTCATGTTGGCTTGTGAGGAATTGTGCTCGAATGTTGATTGCCTTGGGTTATGTAGGCCGTGTGTAAAGACATCCGGTACACACGCCTTTACCCAGCGTCTGCCAATGTGCTCCTTTGCCTTCATTTATTCATTCATTCAGTGTAATTATGTTGTTATTTACATTAATTGTTTTCACAATCTATTCACTTATCACGTAAAATCATTCATTTATTGTATATTTTGTTAATCCATCCATTCATTCATTCACTCCATTCATTCATTCATTCATCCATTCATTCACTTGATTTGTTTCCCACCTCGTGTTGTTCTTGCCATGAATAACCAAACATCGAATATTTCTTGAAGTGATTAACAAATAGAATGCTTTTCCAGTAGGGAAGGTTTTCAATAGTTCCCTATGGGATCAGCATGTGTGGCAACTTTGCTTACGTTTTGCGAAAAATTGGCGGAATGGTGCTGACGCTCTGGAGTTTGCTTCGCAGCAGGCAGAGCATCTGCATAGCATCATAATCGAAACATAAATATCATGGCATCCACGTACCGCCAGATTATAATGCCAAGTATGGAAATAATTGTGTTATACGTTATTTAGGTACAGGTACACGTGCAGTGCTACGAATTGTTTGCGGACATACACCGCATGCGACGTTTTTCAGTATTTTACTCGTCCATGTTCCTACTTGATTCTCCGGTGCATCTGCTTTGCATAGTTAGAAAGCTTTCGTATTATATTTTACAATATCTTCACTTCGTTTCTGTATTTGCCTTTTATGCGAATATTGCATCTAACGTCATTGTAATTTCCACTTTACTTTGGAGCATCTCGTTGCAAAATCCGCGAATATCGGGAAAGCCAATCGTGCTCAGAGACCCTGCAATTGTTGTGCACGTGTGAGACACATGTATTTGACATACATTGTTTTAGCTACAGGTGAAGATAGCCTGAAACCATTGAGGGCACGACACGACACGACACGACACGACACGACACGACACGACACGACACGACACTATCACGCTGTACCTGTACCGCGTAGTCGGTCGCGCAAAGTCGCTCTGGCGTCCCGCGGGACACCCAGCGGCATCACCGACACACACTGATACAGGACCAGTGACGTCATAGGACCGAATTAGTGACGTCATAGGACCGAATTAGTGACGTCATAGGACCAATAAAGTGGTGTCACATGACCGTAATAGTGACGTCATAGGAACAATAAGGGGGTGTCACAAGCCCGTAATAGTGACATCATAGGAAGAATAGAGAGACATCCTTGGAACAATAAAATCACACCGCAGGACCGATTTAGTGACGTCATATGATCAGAATTGTGACGTTACACATCATCAGTAGAGCGTCTCCGTGGTTGCGAGGGGTGGTCGTCTAGTAGGAGGCACCGTAGCCGCCGTAGCCGGAGTTGCCGGCGTAGCGGCCGTAGCCGCGGGGGTAGAGCGCCGTACCGCCGTAGCGACCGTCGTAGCCGTTCCAGTAGCTGTTAAAGCTGCCGCTCTGTCCGCCGTAGCCACCGAATCTGTCAGAGACAGACTTCAGGGTTAGACGCAGTTCGATGGGTCCATGGGAGCCGGAGGTTTGGTGAAGTACGTATTCCGTACTAGGTAGAAGCACTCTAAACAACACAAACAGCCGGCTTTTCGGCTTACCCAAAGCCAAGCTTCGAAGAAGCATCTTTACGCAAATCCTGCCAACCCACCGATTCAGATCGCAATGTCACCTTCCTAACTTACCGTCCGTATGGGCCGGCGTAAGGCCCATAGGGTGACGGATACCCTGGCTCTCCCTAGTTTACCAGCTCATGTGGTACTCACCCTCGGTAGGGGCCGTCATAGAACCAATATAGTCACAGCCCTGGGTACCCTGGCTCTCCCTAGCTTGCCAGCTCTGGTGGAACTCACCCTCCGTAGGGGCCGTCATAGAACCAATATAGTCCCAGCCCGGGGTACCCTGTCTCTCCCTCTGGTGGTACTCGCCCTCTGTAGGGGCCGTCATAGAACCAATATAGTCCCAGCCCGGGGTACCCTGGCTCTCCCTAGCTTACCAGCTCTGGTGGAACTTATCCTCCTTAGGGGCTGTCATAGAACCAATATAGTCCCAGCCCGGGGTACCCTGGCTCTCCCTAGCTTACCAGCTCTGGTGGAACTTATCCTCCGTAGTGGCCGTCATAGAACCAATAAAGTCCCAGCCCGGGCTACCCTGGCTCTCCCTAGCTTACCAGCTCTGGTGGAACTTATCCTCCGTAGGGGCTGTCATAGAACCAATATATGTATGTATGTATTAACGTAAACAGACCGTTCCACACGACAGGGTTATTCTTCGGTCTTCCATACATGAACATAAAAATTTGTGAGCTAAAACAGTAAAAAGTGAGCTAAAACAGTTTGCCCTGTTTTGCCGACATCGTACAATTATTGAGCAAGTGTAAAATATAATGGGCGACACTGCATTCAGAACACACTGAGATTAAATATGCGCATTGTATGAATGGCTAGCCCTATACAAGAATGTGCGCTTTCCGTGATTGTTTCTAGGTCGAGGCAAGGCTAGATGTTTCGATTGTCGGGTATCACGCTCCAGTATTTCGTAGTTGAACTGGATGCGCGACGCCAACGACGAAGGTTTCGCTCTAGTTATAACCTTATGCAACATGCACAAGTCAGAGTATTTTACTAAATCTAACGCATTTAGCCAACCTAATTCACGCAATACATCAGAGATGTGGTCGTATTTCCTGCGTCCTGATATGACTCGTGCGGCAAAATTTAAGATTTTTTGGATGTTCTTAAGAGACGTCACACTGGCACTGCCATACACTTGTACACAGTATCTCACATGTGATAGCACCAGACAATCGACAATGCGCGGCAACACTTCAGCGGGCAAGGCCTGCTTTACATGGCTTAATCCGATCAAAATTCCAAAGCAGCGATCAGTGATGTTTTTTATATGATATTCCCATGACAATGTTTCATCCATCACCACTCCTAAATTTTTGACTTTGTTGGAACATTGAATTTGCTCTCCCATAAAATAAAATAATGGGGGCTGCGCAATACGCTTTAACTGCCTCCTGTCTCCACACAAAATAAATTCAGTTTTTGCCGCATTAACCTTCATGCCATGTTGTTGGAACCACGTTGACATCGTTACTAGCAACTCTTCCATGCTCCTTTGTAGTTCCCCAATTTGATCTCGAGGGCCTGTGACAGCGAGCTGTGTGTCATCGGCATAACGCACCGATGTGACCTTAAAGCCATTGATTTTAGCTGGAATGTGGCATGCGAGATCGTTGCTAGCAATGTTGTACAGTAATGGGCCGAGACAAGTACCCTGGAAAGTCCCAATTGTGATAGGAAGTGGCTTTGAAAAACTTTCCCCTTCTTTAACCCGTTGTACGTGTCCGTGTAGGTAGCTTTTAAACCAGCCTGATGAAATTTGCAACAATTCTAATTTATTAATGAGCGTTTTGTGATCAATAACATCGAAGCAGCGACTCAAATCAATGAGAACCAATATGGAAATTTGGGATCGATCCACGCCCCTGAGAATTTCGTCAGTCATTGTCAATAGGGCGGTACATGTCGAATGTTGCGGCAAGAAACCATGTTGATCTTCGCTCAATAGATTTTGGCTCTGGAGGTAGCTTGTCAACTGTTTTTGTACTAACTTTTCTACTACTTTGCATATACCAGGAACTTTCGTGATAGGTCTAAAATTTGATGCTTTAGATGGATCGTCTCTTTTAAATAGAGGAATGACGGTCGCCCTTTTCCAGGCAGAGGGCACGGTTTCAGAGACAAAGCTAGTGTTAATGATACGTAAAAGGTAGCGTCCAATTGCATCAAATGTCAGTTTTAAAATTTGGATTGGGACGTCGCCTTCTATTGAAGAGTCTTTGTTGGGTAGTGAAAATAAAGCACACCTTAGTTCAGTCAACGTGACTGGTGTGAGCCTCATTGACCCAGCGTTGACCCTAGGTAGTCGAGTAAAAAGCTTCTCTCGGCCCGAACGGTCGAAGTCGGCAACCACCTCGTCTCTAGTGTGTGTACCTACTGCTGTAAAGTAATCGTTCAGGTCATCTGGTGTTAAATTTTGCGGTTGCTTTGTGTATCCACGTTTAGGTGCAATTACATATTTTAATTTCTGAAACAATGACGAGGATGTTGAGTTGTGGACGCGGTTTGCTATATCTGCCCGACAGTCTTTGCGAATCGCCCGTTTAGTTAATGTGTTGATTTCCTGATACGCTGGATCGTTTGTTTCTTTATATCGTTTGCGCTAATATAGTCCCAGCCCGGGGTACCCTGGCTCTCCCTAGCTTACCAGCTCTGGTGGAACTTATCCTCCGTAGGGGCTGTCATAGAACCAATATAGTCCCAGCCCGGGGTACCCTGGCTCTCCCTAGCTTACCAGCTCTGGTGGAACTTACCCTCCGTAGTGGCTGTCTTAGAACCAATATAGTCACAGCCCGGGATACCCTGGCTCTCCCTAGCTTACCAGCTCTGGTGGAACTTATCCTCCGTAGGGGCCGTCATAGAACCAATATAGTCCCAGCCCGGGGTACCCTGACTCTCCCTAGCTTACCAGCTCTGGTGGAACTTATCCTCCGCAGGCACCACCGTAAGGCCCATAAGGCCCGGGGTAGCATGTCTCTGGTGGAACTTACCCTCCATAAGCACCGCCATATGAACCGGGGTAGCCGGGTCCTCCATATCCACCCAGCTCTGCTTGCGACAGCACGACGGCCAGCAGGGCAGCCAGGGTGATGACAAGTGCGACGATGCGGGCCATGGCAGCTGACGGAGACGGGCACGACTGAGGCGCTGACGGCGGTGAAGAGAGTGTGATGCCGACAGTGGTGTTACGCGGGGCTTTTATACGGGAACAGACACCATGTCGATGGCATGGTGGATGTATGCGTCTTGCCGTTTTCCCATCGTTTGCTGCATCGGTGATGTGTTGGCGCTGCGTTTTCATGACACTCTGCCGTTCGTGGCTGGATTGTTCGGTTGTCTGTGGGTGACCTCTCGTCGCACCGCTCTGCCCACAGGTCAGGGTCAGCCATCAGCCGTCCGGGAGCTTGTTCCGCCATTAGATAAAATGGCAGAACCGACGAGCAGAAGCCAGCCACGCGGACCACTGAAGTTGACCACAGAGCGGTGAAATCGTCTCAGATGACGCGGCAGACGTGCAGACGTGCATACGTGCCGACGTGCCGACGTGCAGACGTGCAGACGTGCAGACCTGCAGACGTGCAGACGTGCAGACGTACATACGTGCAGACGTGTATACGTGCAGACGTGAAGACGTGCAGACGTGCAGACGTGCAGACATGCAGACGAGCAGACGTGCAGACGTGCAGACGTGCAGACATGCAAAAGGAAGTCCGAATTGACCGAAAAATGACCTATTCTCTGGTATGAAATATAGTCAGATTTTGCTAAGACTGATCAGTTGTTAAAACGCAGGGAAGCGAGATCTGAAGAGCTGTTGCAAATCTGTCGACTTCTCTGGTTAGACCTTAAAATCAATGTTGTGGCTGCTCTGGATCCACTAGTAGCCCTGCCCTCTCTTCGTGATGACACGTTTGTTTCCGGCTATTCTTCAATATGAGAAGTAAGAAGGTAGTAAATATGTGTGCCCATCTGTGCCAAAGGTCCGTGCATAAGAAGTCCGCCAGGGTTTGTTGAAGTTTGACACTAGTTTGAGAGCAGACGCCTTCCAATGATGTATGTACATTATACCACGGAGGAGTGTCGAAGGTCATGGGATCGACAACAAAATCTGGGAAGAGTGACACCAGTTTTATTGACAGCTTCAGTCTTGACATTATCAGTATTTCATTAAGAGAAATGCCTTACTTCTTAATATCTTACTCTCCGTGGCATTTCAATTTTAAATAACTAATGACAAAGCTCTTTTTTTTCTTTTTTATTAAACTGTATCACTAACCGGATGAACTCAATGACAGGCGAAGTCAAATAGTTAAAAACGTAAACACATAAACACAAATACAGCTACAAAAGTAGAAATAAAAGATGATAACAAACAAATATTAAAAACGCGTTACATGTCACGCAGAACATCATGCACTCCACACTGTATTGTATTATTGCATTGTATTACTGTCGCAGAGCAATCCACACATTGCGTGGCGATTACAGCTCAGAGTCGGGTAAAATCATGCAGGTACAAATCAAGCGAACACTCATGTCATTCACACTCATATACACGACGCAATCACCCCCAGTCTCACGCAGTACCTCCGCAGTCAATATCGGGATGTAGCGTCACTATTCAGTAGCGCGGCTCTGACAGCGCGGGCGAAGCCGGCAGGTGGCAGCTGCACCAGGTCGGCTGGCAGGTCGTTAAGCAGCGCCGGGGCTCGGTAACCGAAACGCCGTTTACCGGTTTCGAGTCGCGGCCGTGGTAAATGGTACAGATGGTCTTGTCGCGTGGATCTCGCCCGGGCTTCACTGTTGGTTACAAACAGAGCTGCCAGTTCTTCTGGCTCACTGCGCTGTATGGCCTTATGCGCGGTGACGAGCGTATGGTAGTCGGTCATTCTTCTCGGGGTCATCCAGCCAAGCAAATCTCGCAGGTCAGACACATGGTCAAACTTCCGGCGGCCGAAAATAACTCTACGGCAAAGTTCAGGATTTTTTGGGAGCCGGTCGAAATTCTTTTGTGTCCCTGCCCTCTCTTCGTGATGACACGTTTGTTCCCGGCCATTCTTCAATATGAGAAGTCAGAAGGGAGTAAATATTTGTGCCCATCTGTGCCGAAGCTCCGTTCATAAGAAGTCCGCCAGGGTTTGTTGAAGTTTGACACTAGTTTGAGAGCAGACGCTTTCCAATGATTGATGTGCATTATACCACGGAGGAGTGTCAAAGGTCAAGGTATCGAATACAAAATCTGGGAAGAGTGACACCAGTTTTATTGACGCCTTCAGTCTTGACATTATCAGTATTTCACTAAGAGTAATGCCTTACTTCTTAATATCTTACTCTCCGTGGCATTTCAATTTTAAATAACAAATGACAAAGCTCTTAGTTGTCATGATTAGGTCTGTAAAAGCAATATTTAAATAGCCTGTGCTCGTGACAACGGAAAAAGATCGAAAATCAAAGTTAAGGACTAAAGAACTTATATTTCACCTTACGGCTTCGTCAGAGTTTACAACTTTTCAAACATCAGATACAACACGTGCCACTTGCCTATGCGAAACACCACCGAATAATATTGTCCACAGATGAATACATACAGACGTACAGCCACTATTGCACTGACACACTGAAGTCTAACGCACATGCATAAGTACAACCACTGATAAACTAACAGCCACTAATATAGCCATGGTTACTACAAACTCAACCAGAATAAGGTTATTACATAGAGACCAAACGGTGGCATGCAGATAGCCAAGAGTACAATTTACCTCCAAGATTTACCTATCAGCGGCCAGGTGTCAATTTGACTGTTTAGTTTTGGCTGTCTGTCCCGAATGGCCAGTGCCTCGGCTTTCTTGCGGTCTACTGCGTCTTTGCATCGACAGAGTATAGCGATAGATAGTCGCGGCTCTGACTTATTCGGATGACGTTGAATCATGTGCTTTCCGAACGGAGTCTGCTGAGTACGATTCGCACCGTCTCTAAAATGTTCATCGAACCTGTACCTGATGCACCGTTTGGTCTCACCTATGCAGGTCTGAGGTGGTTCGTAAGAGGCAGCGCAAATGATACAGATGATCTGAAAGACGACATTTTGTGTGGTACACCGGCCATGCAGTCCACCGTCGCACGTGCGGCAGGACCTTCTTCCGGCGCGACTTGGTGGGGCTCCAAAGCCGAGTGAACCAGTCGTTTAGTTATCTTTTTTACATTTTTCCAAGACGCTGTCAGGTTTGGATTTACAGATTTCAGGGCGGCATCCATTTTCCAGGTCAGGTTATCGTCCATGAATGGGAGTGTCACGTAAATCATATATTTACATGATTGTTGTTTCCCTGTTTCGATGGCGTTTTTGGCAGTCACTGTTCTGTTTGTGTTTTTGTTGCAGTGTTGTTTCATAGCCTGGCGTGCCTCCCCATTAAGCCAACGGGAAGGGTACCCGCTTGACTGGAACAAAGCATGCATTATATCAGTACTGCGTTTTGCACTAACAGGGTCGCAGGATACCTTGAGGCCTCGTATAAACTGTGAATGTGCTACTGCTTTTCAATTTTGAATTGTTACGGGGAGTCGAAAGGTAGGATAATGGAGGCTGCTACCGGTTTAGTGTAAAGCTGTGTGTTTTAGTGACCATTTGGGCGCACACTGATGAAGGTATCTAAAAAAGGAATCTGTCCCTGGTGGTCGGTCGTGTCTGATCGTTCAATGCTGAACTTGATGGTAGGATGAATAATAGTATTCACATATGCAAAGTAAGAGGCCAACGCATCTGACCCGTGCCGCCAGACAGTCGTCAACTGACACGTGCGCAGTGACATTCATGCTCTCGTTAGTAGTTGGTGGCTTTGTTGATTACTGGCAGGCGACGCCAGGTAGTGTGGGTTTATTTCATGCTGGCTTGTGAGGAATTGTGCTCGAATGTTGATTGCCTTGGGTTTAGGCCGTGTGTAAAAAAGACATCCGGTACACACGCCTTTACCCAGCGTCTGCCAATGTGCTCCTTTGCATTCATTTATTCATTCATTCAGTGTAATTATGTTGTTATTTACATTAATTGTTTTCATAATCCATTCACTTATCACGTAAAATCATTCCTTTATTGTTTATTTTGTTGATCCATGCATTCATTCATTCACTCCATTCATTAATTCATTAATTCATTCATTCATTCGTCCATTCATTCACTTTAATTGTTTCCCACCTCTATGTTGTTCCCATTAAAACCAAACCTCGAATATTTCCTCACGTCATTAAAGACAGCAGGTTATGCTTCTCCGGTTGGAAAGATTTTCAATAGTTTCCTATTGGATTAGTGTGTTTGGCGACTGTGCTTACGTTTCGCGACAAATTGGCAGAATGGTGCTGACGCTCTGGCGTTTGCTTCACTACAGGAAAAACATCTGCAGTGCATCAGAATCGAAACATAAATATCATGGCATCCAAATACCGCCAGATTATAATGCCAAGTATGGAAATAATTGTGTTATATGTTATTAAGGTACGGTCCACCTGCAGTGCTACCAATTGTTTGCGGACATACACTGCGTGCACCGTTTTTCAGTATTTTCCTCGTCCATGTTCCTACTTGATTCTGCGGTGCATCTGCTTTGCATAGTTAGAAAGCTCTCGTATAATATTTCATAATTTCTTCGCTTCCTTTCTGTAGTTGCCTTTTGCGCGAATATTGCACCTAACGTCATTGTAATTTCCACTTTACTTTGGAGCATCTCGTTGCACAATCCGCGAATATCGGTACAGCCAATCGTGTTCGGAGACTGTAATTGTTATGCACGTGCGAGGTAAATGTATTTGACATACATTGTTTTAACTGCAGGTGAAGATGGCCTGAAACCATTGAGGACACGACACGACACGACACGACACGACACGACACGACACGACACGACACGACACGACACAATCACGCTGCACCTGTACCGCGTAGTCGCGGTCGCGCAAAGTCACTCTGGCGTCCCGCGGGACACCCAGCGGCATCGCCGACACACACTGACGCAGGACTGCTAACGTCATAGGACCGAGTTAGTGACGTCATAGGACCAATAAAGTGGTGTCACATGACCGTAATAGTGACGTCATAGGAACAATAAGGGGGTGTCACAAGCCCGTAATGTGACATCATAGGAAGAATAGAGAGACATCCTAGGAACAATAAAATCACACCACAGGACCGATTTAGTGACGTCATATGATCAGTATTGTGACATCACACAGCATCAATAGAGCATCGCCGTGGTAGAGAAGGATGGTCGTCTAGTAGGAGGCGCCGTAGCCACCGTAGCCAGAGTTGCCAGCGTAGCGGCCGTAGCCGCGGGGGTAGAGCGCCGTACCGCCGTAGCGAGAGTCGTAGCCGTTCCAGTAGCTGTTAAAGCTGCCGCTCTGTCCGCCGTAGCCACCGAATCTGTCAGGGACAGACTACAGGGTTAGACGCAGTTGGATGGGTCGATGGGAGCCGGAGGTTTGGTGAAGTACGTATTCCGTACTAGGTAGAATAACTCTAAACGACACAAACAGCCGTCTTTGGGGGCTTACCCAAAGCCAAGCTTCGAAGAAGCATCTTTACGCACATCCTGCCAACCCACCGATTCAGATCGCAATGTCACCGTCCTAACTTACCGTCCGTATAGGCCGGCGTAAGGCCCATAGGGTGACAGGTACCCTGGCTCTCCCTAGTTTACCAGCTCTGGTGATACTCACCCTCCGTAGGGACCGTCATAGAACCAATATTGTCCCAGCCCGGGGTACGCTGGTTCACCCTAGCTTACCAGCTCTGGTGATACTCACCCTCCGTAGGGGCCGTCATAGAACTAATATAGTCCCAGCCCGGGGTACCCTGGCTCTCCCTAGCTTACCAGCTCTGGTGGAACTTATCCTCCGCAGGCACCAACGTAAGGCCCATAAGGCCCGGGGTAGCATGTCTCTGGTGGAACTTACCCTCCATAAGCACCGCCATATGAACCGGGGTAGCCGGGTCCTCCATATCCACCCAGCTCTGCCTGCGACAGCACGACGGCCAGCAGGGCAGCCAGGGTGAGGGCGAGTGCGACGATGCGGGCCATGGCAGCTGACGGAGACGGGCACGACTGAGGTGCTGACGGCGGTGAAGAGAGTGTGATGCCGACCGTGGTGTTTCGCGGGGCTTTTATACGGGAACAGACACCATGTCGATGGCATGGCGGATGTATGCCTTTTGCCGTTTTCCCATCGTGTGCTGCATCGGTGATGTGTTGGCGCGCGTTTTCATGACACTGGACCGTTCGTGGCTGGATTGTTCGGTCGTCTGTGGGTGACCTCTCGTCGCACCGCTCTGCCCACAGGTCAGGGTCAGCCATCAGCCGTCCGGGAGCTTGTTCCGCCATGAGATAAAATGGCAGAACCGACGAGCATAAGCCAGCCACGTGGACCGCTGAAGTTGACCACAGAGCGGCGAAATCGTCTCAGATGACGCGGCAGACGTGCAGACGTGCAGATGTGCAGACGTGCAGGCGTGCAGACGTGCAGACGTGCAGACCTGCAGACGGGCAGACGTGCAGACGTGCATACGTGCAGACGTGCAGACATGCAGACGTGCAGATGTGCAGACGTGCAGACGTGCAGACGTGCAGACGTGCAGACGTGCAGACGCGCAGACGCGCAGACGCGCAGACGTGAAGACGTGCAGACGTGCAGACATGCAGACGTTCAGGCATGCAGACGTGCAGACGTGCAGACTTGCAGACGTGCAGACGTGCAGACGTGCAGACGTGCAGACGTTCAGACGTGCAGACGTGCAGACGTGCAGACGTGCAGACGTGCAGACGTGCAGACGTGCAGACGTGCATACGTGCAGACGTGCAGACGTGCAGACGTGCAGACGTGCAGACGTGCTGACGTGCAGACGTGCAGACGTGCAGACGTGCAGACGTGCAGACGTGCAAACGTGCAGACGTGCAGACGTGCAAACGTGCAGACGTGCAGACGTGCAGACGTGCAGACGTGCAGACGTGCAGATGTGCAGACGTGCAGACGTGCAGACATGCAAAAGGAAGTCTGAATTTACCGAAAAATTCCCTATTATCTGGTATGAAATATAATTAGATTTTGCTAAGACTGATCAGTTGTTAAAACGCAGGCATGCGAGATCTGAAGAGCTGTTGCAAATCCGTCGACTTTTCTGGTTAGACCTTAAAAACCAATGTTGTGGCTGCTCTGGATCCACTAGTAGCCCTGCCCTCTCTTCGTGATGACACGTTTGTTTCCGGCCATTCTTCAATATGAGAAGTAAGAAGGGAGTAAATATTTGTGTCCATCTGTGCCGAAGCTCCGTTCATAAGAAGTCCGCCAGGGTTTGTTGAAGTTTGACACTAGTTTGAGAGCAGACGCCTTCCAATGATTTATGTGCATTATACCACGGAGGAGTGTCAAAGGTCAAGGGATCGACAACAGAACCTGAGAAGAGTGACACCAGTTGTATTGACGCATTCAGTCTTGACATTATTAGTATTTCACTAAGAGTAATGCCTTACTCCTTAATATCTTACTCTTCGTGACATTTAAATTTTAAATAACAAATGACAAAGCTCTTAGCTGTCATGATTAGGTCTTTAAAAGTAATATTTAAATAGCCTGTGCTCGTGACAACGGAAAAAGATCGAAAATCAAAGTTAAGGACTAAAGAACTTATATTTCACCTTACGGCTTCGTCAGGGTTTACAACTTTTCAAACATCGGATACAACACGTGCCACTTGCCTATGCGAAACACCACCGAATAATATTGTCCACAGATGAATACATACAGACGTGTGGGGTGAGAAGCATTGGAGGAAGAAAACCGAATTGATGCACGGCCACAGTTGTATTAACTACAGGTATCAAAACCCAAGAACAGAACAAATGAATCAGGCCCGAGCGAGAGCAGCGGATACATGATACAGCAACCGAAACGACAACTTAATACCCAGGCAGTATGCCGAAGATCAGAAACGTGGACAGCTACATAATGTGTGAATGTAAGTATATGGTGATAAATATGTTATGTTAAGTTTGAAGAGCAAAGTAATAATATTTGAGACAAGCGACGAAGGAACCAACCGGTTGGCGCAAGAGCAGAACGAAAGTGGGCAGAATGCCACGTTGCCAAGTGTGAAATCGAGTATGTTCTAAATATAAATTTAAGTTACGAATACAGAAACTGATTATAGGAAAATCAGGTACGATGAGTTACAAGAGAAATATGTAGACGGAAAACAAATTGCAGATGAATCTGGCTAACCAATAACATATTAATAATATTGAAGTATACGAATTATAAACGTTCTAGATTGTTCCGGCGACAAATATGACGCGTGAATACTATAACTGATGAGATGGGTAAAACGCTGCAAAATAAAGATAAGCCGAAGCACCACATGACTTTCCATCCCAGAACGGAGCGTACAGAACACATAAGAAAAAAAAAATAATCACACTAATAGTACATGAAGTCAGGCCGGCGTCGAAATCTCACGACGCGGCCGAAGCGCGTCCGTACCACCGGCTCCGGCGACTGCCCCGACACTGCAGGTCGGCTCGGACCATCACCACTGGGAGGGGTCACTGTCACTGGGTCAGTCGTCCCATCACTGTCACTGGGCAGCCGCAGATCGCCGCGACACGACGGCAGCAGCGGCTGGTCGCCGCGACACGGCAGCTGTGGGTCAGGCGCCCCAGCAGCCGGAGACGCGGCGAGACGCGGCGGGTCGCCGCGACACAGCAGCTGTGGGTCAGGCGCCCCAGCAGCCGGAGACGCGGCGAGACGCGGCGGGTCGCCGCGACACGGCAGCTGTGGGTCAGGCGCCCCAGCAGCCGGAGACGCGGCGAGATGCGGTGGGTCGCCGCGAGAGGGCGGCCGGCAGTCGCCGCCAGAGGGCGGCCCCGGCGGCGCCCCAGCGCCCGGAGACCCGCGCTCAGTAGGCGGAGGTGTCCGGCGCGCTCGCTCCTCCTCAGGTCTCGACACTGAGGTCGCAGGGTATTGCGCTCCCCTGGAACAGTCCTGGTCAAGGGGCACGGGCATACATACAGGCTTCAGGCGGTCAATACTGACCGTGTCGTGATCACCTGAAGGGAGCTCCAAAACAAAAAAACTTCTGAGTCCGACGGAAAACCTTCAGGGGCCCGCGGTAAGGGGCCTCCAGGGGCGGCATACGCAGTCTACGCGCAACCACACATGAGTACAGGTGGTCAGGTCGGCGGGAACGAAAGATGATGGTACACTGGCATCATGATGACCGCGCGATAGGGAAACGAAATCAATCTCCGACATGTGGTGAGCCAGCTCGCTGATGAACTTCTTCCCAGAAGTGACGCTTGTCCGTGCGGCAGAACACTGCGGGAACAGCAGCTGTGTTCCCGTGACGGCTGTGAAAGGGGAAAAACCAGACTCGTTCGGCATGGCGCGAATCCAAAGCAGAACGACAGGTAGTGCGCGTAGCCACTCCTGTTTGCGAGAACGAATAGCTGCCTTCAGTGTACGATGAAATCTTTCAACCATGCCGTTACATGTAGGGTGATAAGATGTGGTTCGCAAGCGATGAAATCCAACCATTGCTGACAAATGTTGAAATAACTCTGATTCAAACTGAGCACCACTGTCAGTGACCACATACAGGGGAACTCCAAATCTCGAGACCCATGTCTCCAAAAACGCGGAAGCGACACTTTCTGCAGTAATACTAACTAAGGGCGTAGCTTCTACCCAGCGGGTGGCACGATCGATGCAGGTTAACAAATAACGAAATGGAGAAGTGAATGGTTGACCATGAGGTACATACGGGGGTAGGGGTCCAACGATATCAATGTGTACCGTTTCAAAACGCGCAGAAGACACGTCAAATGATCCCGGAGCGGACCTCGTGTGGCGGTGGACTTTTGCTTCCTGGCAAGACAGACACTCACGCACCCAGTGATGAATATCCCTGCGTATAGAAGGCCAAAAGTACCGAGAAGTCAACAAGCGAGTTGTGGCTTTACGACCGGGGTGAGACAGGTTGTGAAACCTGCCGAAGACTGAGCGGCGGCACGCCTCAGGTACGAACGGCCGCGGCTGAGGGGTCGTCATGTCACAGAGGACCGTCACACCATCTGCGAGGGATATTGGCTCGAGGGAGTCTCGCAGACGGGAGGTCTCCTCATCCTGCTCCTGCTGTTCTGCGATAAAGTGGAGGTCACACGAGTCGAGGGACACAGCGAGGACAGGGCGACTGAGACAGTCGGCGACAACGTTATCACGGCCACGGATGTACCGCACATCCATGACATACTCGGTAATCACCGACCAGTGGCGCTGCTGGCGATCAGACTTCGCCACGTGTGGACTGCGAAACGCACTCACGAGGGGTTTGTGATCGGTGAGGAGAGTGACTCGCCGACCCTCGATGACGTCACGGAAGTGCAACGTGGCCAGGTAAGCTGCGAGGAGCTCTCTGTCGTAGGCCGCGTATCTCTGCTGTGGCTGGCTGAGTTTCCTGGAGAAAAATCCGACAGGAATCGACTCTCCATCGACGATCTGGTGAAGGACGGCTCCGACAGCGACCTGTGAGGCATCGGTCACCAACTCATACACATGGCACTGTGGTAGTGGGTGAGGCAGCGGACAGGCCCCGGCCAGCGCTGCCTTACTGTCGCTGAACGCTTGGGACTGCTGCTCGTCCCAAAGCAGCTCCTTACTCTTTGGGTTCAGACGAATCAGCTCAGTGAGGGGGTACACCACATCAGCGAAGCGAGGAATCATGCGCCAGTAGAAACCAAGGAGGCCGAGATAGCGGCGCAGAGCCGCTGAGTCAGGGGGTCTGGGCAGGTCAATAACCTCCGCTACTCTGGCCTGGGGAGGGCTGAGCCCCCTCTCGGACACCTGGTGCCCGAGGAATACGAGTGACGTGTGCATGAACTCACACTTGTTGAGGGAGATCCGGAGTTTGTGCTCAGCCAGCTTGCTGAACACAAGTCGCAGGTCAGCGACGTGCTGCGCCTCGTTCTCGGAAAACACCAGAATGTCATCCAGATAGATGAACACGCAGGGGACATCTCTGAAGATTCCATCCATCACACGCTGGAACGTGGCGCCAGAATTGCGCAGACCTAGGGGCATGAACACGTGCTCGAACAGCCCAAAAGGCGTGGTGATTGCGGTTTTCTCCACATCAGCAGGGTTCATGTGGATTTGGTGGTAGGCTCGAAGCAGGTCCACTTTGCTGAAACAAGTCATACCATGTAGTTTGGTGGACAGACTCTGGATGTGGGGGAGAGGATATCGATCTGGTCTGGTCACTGCGTTCAGAGCACGATAGTCACCAGTGACTCTCCACTCACCGGGGTCACGTTTGGGAACCAAGTGGATCGGGGAGGCCCAGGGAGACCTGGACGGGCGAATGACTCCTGTCTTCAACAGAACATCAAACGACTGTTTGGCAGCCTGCAGCTTGTCAGGTAGAAGCCGCCGCGGACTAGCAAAGGTCGGCGGGGTGCTTCCAGTGTCGATGCTGTGGGTGGAGGTGAGAGATGAGTCATTGAACATGTTACCTGGTTGGCACGGTTCCAAAACAGAAGAGTGATCACGCAGGATAGGTTGCACTATCTCGGGAAGAGCAGAGAGGTCGTTGACCACCAGGTTGACCGCAGGTTCGGTCGTCTGGACTCCAAGAACAGAGAGGGATGTGGTTGCATCTCGGAGGACCTGTGCACCACAGTCGACAATCAACGAATGGTATGAAAGGAAGTCGTTACCCAGCAGTGGCTCTGTCACCTCAGCGATAACAAACGTCCACGTGAACTGGCGTCTCAGGTCAGGAAGGACAACATCAAGAGCAGCCTCTCCGTACACACGAAGCTGCTGGCCACTAGCGGTAGTGATGGAGACGGCAGTGGGCTGGATCAGGATACCATTCACACACTCCTGTGGGATCAGTGAAACCCCAGCACCTGTGTCGACAACAAATCTCAGTGGCCGTGAACCAGCCTGGGCTGCAACCCGAAAAAGTGGCAGGCCAAGGGCTGCATTAACGGCCTGCCCCTCTAGTTTCCCTGAGGTGAGGGTGGTTCGCGAGCAGGTGAGGCCGAGCGCGACGAGGGCTGAACTCTGAGGTTAGCAGACCTGGATGGCCACTGACACCATGGTTTACACGTACGAGCATGTGCGCCGAAGAACACGTGAGCACGACACACTTTGGGTCTCTGTCCTTCGTGAAACGGTGTCAGACCTTGGACCGCACCAGACGCGCCAGCTTCACGAACCTGAGCGGGGTACCTGTGGAAGCTCGACTGTTGTTGCCTCAACTGTGGAGAAGCGAAGTGACACGGCAGGGAGTCATGAGCTGGGAAGCCTCGCTGGGGAGCTTCGCAGGTGTGACAGGGCTGAGACTGGCGAGGAAACTGGTGCTGACTCGCACCAGGGCCGCACTGAGGTTCACCTTCGTTAACAACGTTCACCGCCGTGAGAGTCCCCTGGACAAGAGGGACCAGTTCGTCAGCGAGCTTCCCCAACTGCGAGAGAGTGAGCTCGCGCTGCGAGGCCAGCACCGGAGCGATGCTGGTCGGGAGGGACTGAACGAATTTGTGACGAATCAGGTCATCTCCGACACCAACCTTGTCCGCCACTTCACGGAGCTCGCAGAGGAACAGAGATGGGCGTCCCGTCAACCGAGTCTTACTGATAAGACGCTCAAACAGTTCAGGTTTGGTTTTCTCATACATGTCGGTCACGACCTGCTGCAGTTCCTGGAAGTTCCTGCTAGTCAGGGTGACCTGAGGGATGTGAGCGATGGTTTCAGGCGGGAGGGTTGACAGCACATGGTAGAACTTGGTTGCTTCCAAAGTGATTCCGGCAATGTGAAATTGGGCGTCCATGACCGCAAACCAGCCCTGGACAGCAGTTTCCATGAAAGCAGGGGGCTTGACACTGACACGATGAACAGGGGCTTCACTAACAGAATCCATAACTGCAATGTTGGGTTCGTCAGGCATAGTAATGACAAAGTATTCAAATAAATGTTCAGTAATGTTAGAATATATCAATGTTTAACTGTTAAATTATCATATGTTCACACAAAATATTTACCAGACAATACATATTCAATGGGAATCGGAGCGACCGAGCAGAACGGAGCAAAACCAGTGAAGCAGAATCAGCTGCGGGAATTAGTCAGCTGTGAAATCAGTCAGCTGACGGCGGGGCGGGCGACAAGGCGTGCCACCTCTACTATAAGGAGGACTCGAACCATAGAAGAGGGCAAACAAATATCTCACCAAGACCGAAGGTGGAATGAACATTGTTGCCACGTTGAAGAAAGCGTGTTCAAATTAAGTTGGAAGATAGTCAGAATGATGATCACGTCGGGGTCACCAAAACTGTGGTGTGAGAAACATTGGAGGAAGAAAACCGAATTGATGCACGCCCACAGTTGTATTAACTTCAGGTATCAAAACCCAAGAACAGAACAAATGAATCAGGCCCGAGCGAGAGCAGCGGATACATGATACAACAACCTAAACGACAACTAAATACCCAGGCGGTATGCCGAAGATCAGAAACGTGGACAGCTACATAATGTGTGAATGTAAGTATATGGTGATAAATATGTTACGTTAAGTTTGAAGAGCAAAGTAATAATATTTGAGACGAGCGACGAAGGAACCAACCGGTTGGCGCAAGAGCAGAACGAGAGTGGGCAGAATGCCACGTTGCCAAGTGTGAAGTCGAGTATGTTCTAAATATAAATTTAAGTACGAATACAGAAACTGATTATAGGAAAATCAGGTACGATGAGTTAAAAGAGAAATATGAAGACGGAAAACAAATTGCAGATGAATCTGGTTAACCAATAACATATTAATAATATGAAAGTATACGAATTATAAACGTTCTAGATTGTTCCGGCGACAAATATGACGCGTGAATATTATAACTGATGAGATGGGTAAAACGCTGCAAAATAAAGATAAGCCGAAGCACCACAGACGTACAGCCACTATTGCACTGACACACTGAAGTCTAACGCACATGCATAAGTACAACCACTGATAAACTAACGGCCATTAATATAGTCATGGTTACTACAAACTCAACCAGAGTAAGGTTATTACATAGAGACCAAACGGTGACATGCAGATAGCCACAGAGTTGTATTGACGGCTTCAGTCTTGACATTATCAGTATTGCATTAAGAGTAATGTCTTACTTCTTAATATCTTACTCTCCGTGGCATTTCAACTCGATCCCTCCAGGCTGGACCTATCCAGACCTAGAGGGCGGTTACCACCCGCCCTGCCGCTTGCCCCTCTCTGGTCCCTCGATCCCTCCAGGCTGGACCTATCCAGACTTAGAGGGCGGTTACCACCCGCCCTGCCGCTTGCCCCTCTCTGGTTCCTCCATCCCTCCAGGCTGGACCTATCCAGACTCAGAGGGCGGTTACCAGTGCTGTACCCCGCCCTGCCGCTTGTATTGTAATGTAAACTTGCAATGACCTCAGAAAAGCAACACATATATAGTAAATGCAGATACCACTGAGCAAATTAATCTAACCGAACCTACCTAACCAAGCCTATCCTAACCAAACCTAGCTGGATCTTTATTGCCACATACATGCTGTTTTCCCGTCTACTCATTGCAAGCCTACATGCTTCAAGCCTTCTTATTCCAAGTTTAAATTGGAGCCTCTACTTATCGCAAGGCCTGTACTTCTCGCAAGTTTACATTCGCAAACCCACCGTCCAGCCATACCACGGCCCGGGTCCGCCGGCCGACCGCAGCGCTTCGGTCAATGTAACCCGGGGAACCGCCGGTTCCGTTCAATGTAACCCAGGGGACCCCGAAGGCGTCATGTAGATTCGGGAATGCCAGTGCTGGTGACGTCACGACAGTATATGTGACGCTACGACTGCAGAGCGCCGGGCAGGACAAACAAACTTAAATCCGCTAAATACGTGCACAGACCTAAAACAATTTGTGGCATGTAACGCATTCATGACGAATTGGAATATGATGATAAAGATCAACTCAAATATAACACATTAATAATACTATTTGCACGCAAAGCTTTCGTCGACATGAGCCTTGCTCACTGTGTTAATATAGTAGCAAAACTTTGCTTGTTGTTCTGGTTGTTTTCTGCTGGTTTTCTGGTTTTCTGCCAGTTTTGTTACTAATAACACAGTGATCAAGGCTCATGTAGCCGCAAACTCCGTGTGTCAATATCATAATATCTGTACCTGTTTCAGTTCATCTTTATAATCATATTCCCCTTTGTGGCATGCTTTGTTTACGCGAATGCTGCTGACACAGCACTTTCGGTGATTTTTTGTTGTTGATATCATCTATTATTATTAAGTCCATATTATTGAACTATTGGCTAAGTGACTCATACAAATTGCTTGATCTTAGCTTGCAGTGACCCATACAAATATTTAGCAATACAATGACTGGTCGAATCCCGTGATGCCAAAAGATGTTTTAATGAACATTGCACGTGATTGACACAACTTTTATCAAATGTAGACAAAACATTTCGATTCGTGGCGCAGCCCTAATTTATGAACAAAATTGATTGTTATATAATACTTTATTTTATCGATTGAGTTTCGAAATTAAGCAAAGAATACCTTCCGAAGAAAGCCAAAGAATTTCAATACTGAACAAATTGAAGATGTGTTGTTTTTTACGGCAAACCGATTGGATCCACCACGGCAACGCTTCCATGATTAGCCTGCCCCAGGCAGGTTGAAATGCCTCCGGTCTCCAAAGCCTTCGTCGATAGTCTGAGCTCGCGTTACCGTGACCTGAAATGTGACCTCTCGGACACAGCGTCGCATTCGGTCGCATACGACTCCTCCACGGCGCTCAGTTCTCGCAGTGCCAAGTCGAGGAAGCCGCTCGCCGGCAAGCATGACGACGGTGACTCCGGCAGCAAGCGGTTCAGCACGTACGGGGGCCAGAGGTCGAGGTCAAAGTCAGTGTTCCCCACGTCAGAAGCTGCACCGGACTTGAAGTCAGCAGACGGTGAAGCGAGTGACAAGAAGGGTCTGGGAGCAAAAATCATCGAGATACTTCGTCGCATATGTCCGTGCATGAAGAAAAAGTGATGATTACCACTTTTAATCTTGTCTCTATTTTACTTAACTGGCGTGTGTTATAGGTCCTTAGTTCGCTTTTGGTATAATTCAAGTTAATAATGTTTTCAGATATGATAACATTGGCTGATTACTACCTAATTACAAGCTTTTGGTGTCATGTGCAAGATAATACATTTAGGTATTGCAAACAGCAGTTAGCATCCAATTCTAGTGTGTTCATGCCAAAAATGCTACGTTTTATTTTTG
>JAXIVJ010002447.1:0-2500 GCA_036785665.1 Chirona hameri
TGATCAATATTTCACAAAGGGTATAAATATAAATATTGCTTCAACTAGCCATATTGTATTAGTGTTGCTGGAGAACCATTTTCTAACTTTCGATTTGGTCGGAGAACCATAGTCTATTTTGACCACCCCTGTAAACTGTATTTCTGAGACAAAATTGGTCTAGAAAGATGCCTTTTTTTATTTAGCTTCATCAATTTCTAATTTTGACCATATGTAACATGAACCTGACCTGAGCTTCACACTAACTTCTCTTCAACGAGGTCAGTAAAATGACTGTCACTATCAAATTTTACGTGTAAAATAGCCCATAAAAAATGTGTCGCTTAGCTTTTGAAAATCGTCTGCGCTTAATGACTTTTTTGACCTGACCTTGTTTGACCTTGACCTTTGCCAACAATCTCATTTTAGCTCATCGTAGCTTAATCTCATTTAGCTGACGAGTTTCCCTCCATAGACGACTATGCACGTTCGTCTATAGAAGACTATACTCAACAGGCGTAGTCCAAACGACGCATCCTGCGGACGGAATTAGGCTGCGATTGAGAGAAGAAAAAAACTCCGTGTCGTGACGGCACCTTTGGGACGAGGAGATCCGATTGATCGCAGCTAACAGACTTTGGAAGTGCTTCAGCGATGTTTATCGCGATAGCGCAGTGTGTTGTTCGCTGCTGGAAATCAGGCATCAGTGGCTCTCTCTCGGTCCTCGATTCAGAAGCGAAAACAAGTTGGCGAGGAAGAGAAAGGGGATGAAAGGCTACACCATTTATGGTGTAACTGTCTCTAATGTACATGGATCTCAAAATAGGATATACGATCCCAGAGGATCTCTCGACAAAACGCAATGTTGGATATATGATCCCAGTACATCCCACGCAAAATACAACAGTGGATCTCTTGATAAAAAAAACATGATAGTGGATATACCAGTAAGGCGCCACAGTTGGCGATGAACGAACGAGCGCGAAGGAAATGTATGGGGAATTTCAACTCGATCGGGCCAGTAGTTTCTGAGATACAAAAAAGGGTGCGCACGTGCGCACGTGCAGAGACACCCACCTTTGACTTGTGGGAAAGTGGGGGCTGAGAGGTCCCTAACCACACACCAAATTTGAACACAATCGGCTCAGCCGTTCCAGAGATATATAATAGGGGTGTGCACGTGCGCACGTGCAAAGCCACCCCACCCTGACTTGGGGAAAGGCGGCGGCTGAGAGTTCTTAACCACGCACCAAATTCGAACACAATAGGATCAGTCGTTCCTGAGATACATAATAGGGGTGTGCACGTGCGCACGTGCAGATGCATCCACCCCTAACTTGTGGAAAACCGGCGGATGAGAGGTCCCTAACCACACACCAAATTTGAACACCATCGGCTCTGCCGTTCCTGAGATATAGAATAGAGGTGTGCACGTGCGCACGTGCAGAGTCACACCACCCCTGAGTTGTGTGAAAGTGGCGGCTGAGTGGTACACTCAGAAACACTTTTTAGAACTTTTGCTGAATGCTCTTCCCTGAGAAACACGCACGGTTTCCATTTCGAGACCTTCCAGTGGATGGTCTTGCCTGAGAAATCTACATGGTCTCCGGCGTTGGTTGTTGAGCGTAAATATGTCTCCAGCTGACCATTTTATGTCTCTGAGACCATCAGGCAGTCAACGAATAAGAAAAGTGTGTCCCGATCGAGGATCGAACCCGCGGATGCTTTTGAAGTCAGCTGTTGAGAACAGTGGATGGTCTCCTGAGAGAATCCCGAAGTTTAATTAATTTCCTGCAGATGGCGCCACCATAGCACTGCAGGTGTCGCTGTAATCGCAACGACGGAAACCGATTTTTATTCAAGTAAATACCGAATAACTATTATTTTTTTCGATTGCTTTGATTTGTAAATATTGCTTTCATACCATCATTTGTTAACACAACAATATGTATACACTAAAAGTCGATAATTATCAACCTCACCCAGCAATTACCTTGGTTGGTACAGTCTGTTTGCCTACTCTGGTACAAGCCTAGCTCAGTGGTAGAGTGGTCGCTTAACATGTGAAGGGTCCCCGGTTCAATCCCGGCCGTCGGCGCTTCTTTTTTCAGGCATTATCAAGCAAGACACGGTGTTCACGGTGAGAACCTTGACTAAAAAAGATAATCTTGAAACCAAAAGACCCCCTCGAAAGTGCTCGTAAAATGTGTCTCTCTGCAGAGACTAAATCGACGCCTGTATGGTTTCTAAGAATTCTCAAGAGTCTCCGATGTCTGTCAGTGTACCTAACCACACACGAAACTTGCACATAATCTGCCCAGCCGTTGCGGAGTTATTGCGAAAAAATACCTTTCAACACCCCTTACGCGGCACGCACCACGCCCAGTGGTAGTCACCCACATGAGTCGGCACTGGTCACAAACAAGGTAGGTTAGATGGGGCTGCTCAGCAAAGAAGTCCGCTTGTCAATCGGACGTGCGGTTACAGAGATATGAACTTCTCAAAAGCGTCTCCACGGGTC
>JAXIVJ010002447.1:7500-47500 GCA_036785665.1 Chirona hameri
ACCGCCCGTGGGTACAGCCTTGCGCTACGGTGCCGCATGACTACACGTGTGATATCGTGTGGGCTGCCATCTGTGTGACACCAGCACGACATATCAACTCGGGTCGGTTAACAGCAACAACGTCCAAGAGGGTGCCAGCTGGCCTATACGTCGGATACACAGTATTGACGACATTCAATCGATATGAGGTAAACAGGGACAGGAGGGTGTTACCTCTAGCACCGTCACTGCTTTTCAACAAACAATGGTTGACATCTCCTGCAATAACGACTGTTGCGCGCGGGAAGTTAACTAGCATGTGCTGTAACTGACATTCGAAGTCATCGAGATCGACGGCGAGCTGGCTTACAGTATTTGCAGGAACACGGTAGACCGATGCTACGAGCAGAGGTGGGTGCCTGCCTGCTCGTACTAGAACCCACATGATCTCTAGATTAGAGTGGACAGTCCCGGTGATTGGCGTGGGCAGCACTTCACAGTTTAGACGGTCACGAACCAGCACTGCTACACCGCCGTGTCCCCTGGCGAGTCGTGACTCAGCAGGCCGGTCCCGACGGAACAGTCTGTACCCTTGCACTGTCAGCAGACGGTCAGGTATTCTGGGCTCGAGCCAAGTCTCACTGATGACGAAAATGTCAAAATCGTACACGGTGTGCAGATCGTGTCGTATGTCCGGTAGCTTGGGTTTGAGAGACTGGACATTGAGTTGCCCAATCATCAGCTGGTCGGTCGAAGGCTAATATGTGAGTAATCCATGTGTCTATTAATGTCATAAATATGTTTTTTATCAAAATAATAGGAAAGGCTAATAACATGATAAGCAGTAAGCATACGCGATTGGCAGCCATGAAGTCATGAAGTTAATGTATAGTGTGTGTTCTATGAAGTCAATATGATATGACAAACTATGGAACTGTGTTTGATAGCATTACACATATATTTGGATGAGGATGAGCTACGTAATGTATGCTAACATTAATATTGACGAGATAATGAGTAAAAACACAAAATCAGAAGCTTTGCACTTTCAGCCATTTGCTTTTGCTGATAGTTTATGGCTGATCAAAATGCTAAGTCGAAAACTTTTCGTATTGCTTTTTGTTTATATTTATTATTAACTTATCAAAAGCACATACAATTGAATTATGGAGTTGGAATTGTATTATGTGAGCTATTAAACCTGAGTAATATAGATTGGTATGGTCATTAACATGGAAATATATTTGTGTTAAACAATGGCCGAAATTACAGAATCAAGCTTTCGTTTCTACATCTTGAAGATAATGAAGATAATAACATCCTTGAAGATGTTGTAAACACGAAAGCTTGATTCTGTAATTGCGGCCATTATTTATATAAAACATAAATATTGTCATGTTAATGATCATACCAATCTATATTAATGTCATCATTATGGCAACTATAACCATCTCATACATAAAATGTTTACCTATTCAACCTGTGCTCAAAACAGCTCAAATTTCTGGTTCAGAAATTTACAACGTTGTTCGTAGTGTTTTACAGTTTTACGAATTTGGACTCGGGCAGGGGTGGTAAAAATAGACTATGGTTCTCCGACCAAATCGAAAGTTGGAAAATGGTTCTCCAGCAACACTAATGCAATATCGCTCGTTGAAGCACTATTTATATTTATACTCTTGTGAAATATTGATCATACATGAAAAAATAAAGTTGCAGAAACTCTGATAAGCTACTCTGTAGCTGATGCAAGACTAAAGACATTGTAAAGATATTGAGGCCCCTATAGAAGAAGAGAGTATAGACAGGTTTTAGCAATATTTGTCATTTAATGTGAATATTTTTTATGACAGACAGAAAAGTGTACCAGTAATACCAAAGCTATGACGTCACCGAAAACGATACATAAAGACACATAAAAGAAAAGTGCAACAAAGAGCCTCTTGGGCCCATCCGAGGTTGCACCCCCCCCCCCCCCCCCCACACCACCAGTCTCGCACCTTCAAATCACCTTACTCTACCTGCATAAAAGAAGGCTAATCCCACGAGTATTTATGAACTAATCCCTTCTCTGTAAAGTATTTATCTAATATAATTTTGAAGGAAGCAAGTGTCACTGCTTCCTTCAAAATTGTGACATCCCCTGGTAGCATATTCCAATGTCCTGAAACCCTTCTACTGAAAAATTGCTGTCATAGCCTAGTCCTACTTTGGTTCGTAATGAGTTTATGCTGATGACCTCTACCTCGATTTTCCCTATTAAAGTCAAACATTCCCTTTAAATATCCAGAATGCTGACCATTGACAAATTTGAAGACTTCAATTAGATCTCCTCTTAGCATTCTATATGTAAGTGAAAACATACCCATTTTCTTTACTCTATCTTCATAAGGTAAACTACCAAGACAATTAACCATTTTTGTTGCCCTTTTTTAACTCTTTCTAACATCCAGCAATCTTTCTCATATGTTGGAGACCAGGCTTGTACACAATACTCCAAATGTGGTATAACGTATGCACAATACAGTTTTGTTATTACCTTTTAATTGCTGTAAATGTACATAATCATACATAACCAATCATAACCATAACCATAAATAATAACCAATCATACAATACATAATCAAACTTTACCTAACATTTACAGCAATTAAGGTCGCAGGGACCCATGTTTAGAACGTGCCGCTCACACTCGCTCGCTGCGCTGCAGAACCTACCAGGGGCTGTCGCGCTCCTGGACCCCCCAGACCATCTCATAGACAGTATGGGTGGAGCTTTTCAGAGCAAGTTTGTGGGGCAAAATATCATTTTGGATGGTTACTTTGCATGGATGAGGTGAAAAATTGAACAGTTTAACACTAGGAAACCTTAAAATCTGAAGAAGAAAAAATGGTGGGGCAGAACATACAAATGGTGGGGCCAAAATCAAAGTTGATTTGGCAGTCGCCGCACCAATGGGGGGGGGGGGGGATTACTGAACCGAACGTCAAATACAAACAGTTTTTAATTTAATCAGACTTTTTACAGGGGGTAGACAAAATTAACACCAGACACATCCTAATGCCATACTTTGCATGCTATTGGTGATGAAGTCGATACTGACACACTATATCACCAATAACATGAAAAGTATGTTGTTAGGGCGTGTCCGGGGTTACATTTGTTAACCCTGTTTCTCCCTTCAAACTGACAACCCTTTGCCTGGGATGACTTTCAGACACTAACTTTCAGACACCAACACACCACCAATAACATGAAATAACAGGGAGTGAATTACTGAACCAAAGGTAAAATACAAGCAGTTTTTAATTTAATCAGACTTTTTACAGGTATGGTAAACCTGTACAAAAACATTAACACCGGACACATCCTAATGCCATACTTTTCATGTGATTGGTGATGACTGATGAAGTCGATACTGACACACTACATCACCAATAGCATGAAAATTATGCTGTTAGGGCGTGTCCAGGGTTATCACAAACATGAAAAACATGAAAAGATTGATGTCTTGAGATGTCCCAAATTACCACAACACCACCAGTTACGTGCCAAGTCTGATGTGTTGACATGTTAAGATTACCTTACTTGCTATGCGATTTATTTTGTCCACTTTTCGAGCAACTATATTATTAATTATTTTAACTTAGCCTTACCTTGAACTCTGAAGAAGGAGGTCCTTCACAGAATTGCTAAACAAAATCACATGCGTCGCTTCCGAAAGCAACGATCGCTCCAAATCGGGGTTCTAAAATGTTGCCATCATGCCTCCATAGTCATTGGTCAGCAATCTAAAATATACTCTGGGTTTCTAAATTTGTTCCAAAATTTATACCATTTCTACTATGCAGCAAAGTTGACTGATAAAACCAGCGGATCTGCGGGTTGGACGGCGGAGAGTCTCCCGTTCAGAGTCAATGAGTGGTCTTCCGCGGTTCTCCCAAACCACTGTCGACTGAAATAGTAAATTGCAGACAACTTGGTATAGTTTGTATGGTCTATAAATACAACTATATTTGTGGTCTAATATGCTGCCACACTGATATCACTGTTGCTATGTGGGACGCGTATTTTTTTGGGTAGACTGTGCATTGTCATGTGTGAACCAATTCAGTAGAAATTGCCCTGGAATATCCCACGATTCGATGTAAAAAGCACACACATGCAAAAATGTAGCATGTAACTCCTCTGATGGATCATTTGTGATGAAAAAATATCCAACCTGGCAAGAAAAAGACAAATTTTGTTCTCCGACGTCGTCCAGCATGACGGGGCATTTTACCACCCCTGGACCCGTGTCCTAGAATAGCTGTTGTGTGTAATGGATATGTCTGACGAAGTGAAAATAAATAAATAAATTTGTCTCGAGGCTGACTTTGCCGTCTGTTCACCGGCCGCTCAGTGTCAGCCTAACACAGCACAGCGTCGCGCTGCGGTGGAAAGCCACTCAGTTACCCCAATAGCCAAAGGTGGAAAAATCGCCACAGTCTTGGGGAATACGCTGCTTTGCTTTGGGAAAAATATTCTTGCTTTGAAATATTTGCTTCCCATCTAATGGAAGATGGGAAGCAAATATGCCCAAATAATGAATATCTAATGAATGTGCCCAAATAATGTGTTTGCCATCTTTTTGCATAACGCAGAAATAATTCAATTCTTTCAAGACAAGGTAGCGAAGTGGTGTTTTAACTTCTAGATATTGTGACATTGATGAGGAAGAACTTGTGCATTTCACAGCCGCGTGCTGCAAATGTAGCCAGTTGTGAAAGGCAGTCCGCATCATTTATTTACGAGGCCGACTTCACGGTGAAGATGTATTTGGCTGCTGTGGTCAAGTTTGAACAATCCAGCGTAACTTGTTCCGTATCCTGATAGAGTGGCAGTGGCACTCCTGAAGAGTGGCATGTCCAGGGTATATGCTTAATAATTCACATTTATACACGAAGTTAGGCCTTTGTCCGACTATCAGCATGACGCTACTTTCAAGCCGACAAATTTCCCGGAATGTCTCTTATTGATCAATCGGTCAGCTACTGAAATGCTTTTGATATCATGCGTGCCACTATATGCTATGCTTAGCTCCACTTTCATATATACGCATCCTTAAGCACATACTTTACTATTTTAACTACGGAATTATTTAATTTTAATTTTAACTACGGCCGTGTAAACTTCGAGGAAGGAAAACTAGTTGTGTTGACCAAAGGTAATTGATGACGTCACAGGAGTCATCAAATACAAAGTGTCTGTTATGACATGAAGGGCACCCCAATGGTACCAAGGTTTCAGTCTTTGCACGAAATGTCGCAGACAGGCGCACCAGGGTTGTAGAAATCGGAATCATGTTTGTATCTGCCATTTCTAAGTACCCTTCCCAGTATTTAGTGACCTTCGAACAGGTTAATGCCACCAGAGATCATGTAAGATTAAATAACAAGTTACGTTCATAAGACGTTGTGATACAAGTTTGTGCCAAATGCTTTTCATCTAGAACACAACAATGCTAACATAGAACATCGTTTGCGCCATGGAAATTGGCTTATAGCGTAAACATTAATAGAGCTGGCAGATTATTGAAATATCATAATATGGAATCCGACTTCTATGTACTTTAACCCTCGCCGGGGTAGGGTCGATACCTACGTGACCGTGCAGTGGGAGGGGGTTGGCATGACCCCCTAGCGTTTCGCCCCTAATTGAGCTAGAGCTTCGATTAGAAAACAAGAGGAGTGGCATCCACCCCCCCCCCCACCCCCTACCCTGGCGAGGGTTAAAGACCGAAGTTGAATATGTTTTTTGTGTGATATCAACCTCATATTTCATTTCACACACCCATATGCAGTTTCATTTGATATATTACGGTTCTCGTAAATACAAAATGCAGCAAAATTATTCCTTGAAATATCTGTATTTCTATTTTAAATGCACAAATTGATCTGATCTTGTGTAGGATCGCATCGCGCAACATTCTCATCTCTTCCTTCTGCGTGATGTGGCCTCGACGACATCTTTCGAATTTGGACTTCTTTTGGGATCCTTTTTTGTAAGACTCGCTGATGAAGACAACCAATCGACGAAGCAAAACATCTGGGCCGTTTCCGGTGAGCGGACAGGTTGGGCATTGGCTGACGAACATAAACACAACATAAACGACGACATAAATAAAGGCGCCGTCGCAGACCAAAAGTTGGGGGACATCAACATTCTAAAGGCAATTCTTTCCATTCAACATCCTAGGTCTGATGATAAAATCCGAAGAAGTTATCCCTCGCTCTGGTGGTGGTGGTGGGGAGGTCATTTTGCCCCCCCCCCCCCGGAGGTTTTCGGGAATAGCGGAAAAACGGGTGTGCGCCACCAGATTTGGCACAGCTGTTTGGGAATCAATTACTAACATTGTGTGATAAAGGAAATTGACGTCAGGTCATCTCAGGTCAGGACACCAGGTCACGTCAAGTGACCTTACTTCTAAAAATGTTTGTGGTCGTACCAAAGCCAGTGTTTGTCCGAGAGATTTATAAGTTGCAGGATTTCATAAGACCATAAGTACCTATAATTCGTTTATCTCGTTTTTTATATCTGTGACCTAAGGTCAGGTTGATTTCGTGACCCCCTCCCGTGATAAGTCAATTGGAAAATATACAAACCCTTCCTTTTCAGAATATGCATTAGATAAGGTCAATTCTTTCAGAATAATGTTATTTTAGCTCATTCTTGATGACCCAGTAGCAATTGCTGCTCAGTGAACAAGGTCAGCTGAGGTCATCTGAGATCACCAGCACGTTTTTACCAATACCTCATGATATAATAAAGATGGATACGTTAAAATGGCACCACTGTGTTTGTCTCGTCAAGGCGCATCGCCCCATATGCACATGACCTACCTGGGTCACCAAATGACCTTGACCTGAGGTCAAATTTTGAAGTTGACCTGACCAGGTCACCATTAATATGTTTCGAAGTGTCTTGACAAGAAAAAACGATGGTGGTAACATTATTCCTCTCTGTTCAACCGATACAAAGTTATTTACGAAACACGTTTGGGAAGAAAATGCCATCGTGACCTTTGGTGACCTCTGGAGCCTAAACTATTTATCTGAGATAAAATTAGGAAACACCAATGGCGATTGCATTTCTCAAAGTCTTTCTATTGTTTTTGTTTTCGTTTGTTTCTAGCTATCATAGTTCCCGAGATATTGGGGCGTTTCTGGAGCAAAGTCCTATACTTGGAAAATTTGACCTTTGATGACCTCTGATGACCTCAATATGGACCTGAGTAAAACAAATGCTTGAAGTAACTTCAAATGTCCTTGTCTAGAGCTTTCGAACGCCTTTTCTGCGTCATTCAAGCCCTTTTAGTTTTCGAGTTAGTGAGCGGGGTCATTTTGACCTCCCACTGCAGGGCAAATGTGACTGAGAGGCTCACCGGGGCGCGGGTTGGGGAGACGCGTCCCTCCATCCCACATCCGACGCCTTCGATGTTTGACAGAATAAAGAGGACGATGGTCGTGGGGAACACACTTTGATGTTTTGGTTAATGCCCGGTGTCCACCGCCACCAGTCAACAAAGGGCAGGACAGGAAAGGTCAGGAAAGTTTGTGATTGGCGATTTCTCCAAAAGTTGGAATGTCACTAGGTCTGGCAGCAACGGTCAACCTTCTTCCCGACTCTGGCTTTGAGCTACTCCGTTTCAGTGGAACTGGCCATGCGGACAATAGCTCGGGTCGGCGGGTCGGCGCGGTGCCCTAAAACTCCAAATCGCAGTCTTAAACCACGCCGGATCGAATGGCGAAGACCCCGGCCCAAATCGCTCCCATAGTTTTGGAGTATGACGTTGTCTGCAACGATTTTTGGCGGTTTTGTCCAATTTGGTCCACTTAGATTAGACCAAAGTGGATAAAACTAAACATAGCACTGTGTTTTAACACGCCGGATCGAATGGTATCCACTTTGGTCTAATCTAAGTGGACCAAATTGGACCAAAACCGCCAAAAATCGTTGCCGACAACGTCATACTCCAAACCGATGGGACCTATTTGGGCGGGGTCTTCACTATTCGATTCGGCGTGGTCTAAGACGGTGCGGTTTTAAGTTGTATTTACTTTAGTCCCATCTAAGTGGACCAAATTGGACCAAAGTCGTCAAAAATAGTTGCAGATGACTTCATACTCCGAGCCTATGGGACCGATTTGGGCGGAGTCTTCACCATTCGATCCGAAGTGGTGTAAAACGGTGCTATATTGAGTTTGATTCAGTTTGGTCCAATCTAAGTGAACCCAAATTCCATTTTCGTACCAAAAACCGGAAAAAAACGTTGCCGACAACGTAATGCTCCGAACCTATGGGACTGATTTGAGTGGCGTCTTCACCATTCGATCCGTCGTGGTCCAAAACGGTGCGGTTTGGAGTTTTATCTACTTTGGTCTAATCTAAGTGGACTAAATTGGACCAAGACCGCCAAAAATCGTTGCAGACGACGTCATGCTAAGAACTTATGGGATCTATTGGAACGGAGTCTTCACTTTTCGATCCGGCTTGGTCTAAAAGTTGTTGTTTTAAGTTTTATCCCCTTTGGTTCAATCGAAGTGTATCAAATTGGACCAAGACCAAAACTCGTTGCCGACGTCATGCTCCGACCCTATGGGACCGATTTTGGCGGAGTTTTCACCTTTCGATCCGTTTTGGACCACGCCGGATGGATGTGTGGTGTTACTAATCACCCTGACAATGTGTGCACCAAAAATCGGGTCTCTAGCTGCAATGGTAGCTGAGATATCCGCCCGTTATCCCTCCTCCTTGGGGGTAATTCGAAAACACGCACGCATATCGGCGGAAAATATCGAAATTAGAGGAAAAACGCACCTTTTTAATTTTTTGCGTTGTTAAGCAATATATTGGCAAGTATTTTGCGATGTGAAAAATTTAAATCAGAGGTGTAACCGAGGTCACACGAGGTCAACGAAAAAAGGTCACGAGGTCACGGTTTCAAGGTCATTCAAGGTCACGCAAAAAAAAAAAATGTTTCATTGCAAATTCAGCCATATAATTATTTTTGTATATTTAGTTAAGTCAAATGAGTTATTGCACACATACCTCTGCAGCGTGACCTTGTCAAGATGCCCGAGGCTATAACTCGAAAACCTGGGGTCAGATCGAGCTAATATTGCCACAGCTGAAATCAGAATCCAAGATAACCCTATAGACCAATTTTGAATAAAAAGTGAGAGATGAGAGTTAAAATTTGAGCAAAAAATTGTCGAAATGTCGTGGAATGCCCCAGCGATTAAGAGGCATTCGGTAACATTTACCAAATGCGTCTTAATCGCTGACGAAGGGTGTTACATTATACCCGAAAGCTCCAATTTTCATATTTTTATTGTGGAGTAAGTCCTCTTTGTATTTAATCTTCATCTGGGATCACTACGTGCTTTGGGTCCTTCCGACCTGGCAAGAGACTGCGCTGGCTGCTTTGTCGCCCTGCCGACATGCTCAGGGGCCCTCCAACCTTCCCAGGGGCCCTCTCCAGTCTGGCTAGGAACTCATCCGGGATGTTCAAGGGCACTTCTGACCGGCCCAGGGACCCTTTCGGTCTAGCCAGGGGTCCCTCTGACTTACCCAGGAACCCCTCCGATCTGCCCAGTGACTCTTCTGGTCGGACTGCGCTGGCTGCTTTGTCGCCCTACTGACATGCTCAAGGGTCCCTCCAACCTGCCCTGGGACCCCTCCGTGCTGGCTAGGGGCCAATTCGGCATGCTCAGGGGCCCTTCTTACCCGCCCAGGGCCCTTTCGGTCTGGTCAGGGGCCCTTCCGATCTGCACAGGGTCCCTTTGAGCTTTCTAGGGGCCCTCTGGTCTGTCCAGGGGTCATTTAGCCTTCTAAGGGGCTCTTCCGTCCTGGCAAGGGACTGCGCTGGCTGCTTTGTCGCCTTGCGACATGCTTCGAGGGCCCTCCGACCTGCCCTGGGGCCCCTCCGTGCTGACTAGGGACCCATTTGGCATGTTCAGGGGCCCTTCTGACCCATCCAGAGGCCCTTTCGGTATGGTCAGGGGCCCCTCTGACCTGCACAGGGGCCCCTTGAACTTCCCAGGCCTAGACCTAGCCAAGAGCCCATTTTGCAAATGAGAAATTAAATTGCTTAAAAACGGCTAAGTTTTTGGGAAAAGGACCTTAGTATTTTCGACATTTAAATAACGGCTAAAGATAATGGCTATCTCAGTTCAAAACCAATACAAAGGTGAAACATTCCCTTTAAAGGGAGATAAACACCTTTTTCCACAAAAATGGAGTTAGCACCTGAAATCGATAGACGAGACCAAAATATATTGTAAATTCATCACAGTTTGCATATAACAATTGCTACCGGGTGATATTTTAAGTCGTAGTTGATAAGCGATCCACGCTTATAACCAACAAGTACTCGGTAACGAATTCAGTAAATTAGCCTCCCAACGCATTGCTATTTATCATGAAGGTAATGCAATATGTTTCCTGCACTCTATCTTTTGAGAATATGTGCCCAACTTTTATGAACAATCAACAATCATTTGCAAAAAGTGCATTGAAATTGGCAGTTTAGGTTGGCCCCGGACGAAAACTTATTTAGTGTCGGCGATTTGTTTATAAGTGCCCATTCACCAACGTTGAACAGATTGACGCAAAAGCGGGGGGAGGGGTAAATTTTACCCCCCTCGTATCTTCCGAACCAATAACGGCTGCGAGACGCGCAAGGCAGCGATGGAAAGATCTCAGTGAGAAGAATCTAACACCTACCCAAAAGTATTAACATAAGCAAACAACCGCTCATCAGTTTTGGGACACCCTGTATTTTCTAAATGCTAAGACTTTGGGTTGGTAAATTATGTCAATGGTGTGCAACCTCTGGAAATTCTTGTGCACCTTCTGGAAATTCAGCCTGGCTACGAGCCTGTACCTATATTGTATTTCTACCCTGTACGGTGGCGTCACCTGTGCCTCTCCCCACGTGTTGCGATAGTTAGCCTTTTCTGGTGCTCAGGTGGCGCTAGTAACGCTCTGAATACTCTAGCAGATGTCGCTACTAACGCTTTGAGGGAGCTATTCAAAGCACACCAATGTAAAACATCGACGCAAACTGCCGATCGACGTTTTGGTATTTGCAGTGTCATTTTAACACGCGCCCTGGAGGGCCTCTTATAATTACACGCCCTGGAGGGGGGGGGGGGGATTTCGCCCCCCCCCTATTGATCTCAAAAACCACGCAACGTAGCGACAAGCGGAAAACGATGTTACATAGCTCGAGACAAGCTCTTTCGAAAGTATTTCGTACATTTTTTTTTCTCAGGTCAATATTGTGGTCACCAGAGGTCAGGTCAAGGGTCAGATTTTCATGTTTTAGGACTTCGCTTCGAACACCCCCCATATATCTCGGGAACTATGATAGTTAGCAGCAAACAGAAAAAGCAATCGAAAGCCCTTGTAAAATACAATCGACATGGGTGTCCTCAGATTTGAGCTCAGGTCAATAGTTTAGGCTCCAGAGGTCATCAAATGTCAAAAGGTTATTTTTTTGTCTCGCAAAACTGGTTTCGCAAATAACTTTTTACCTAATGAAGATAAAACAATAGTTTTTACGCCATCATGTTGGTCTCGTCCAGGCGCTTTGAATCATACTCATAGTGACCAGGTTAGGTCAACTGAGAAATTTGACCTCAGGTCAAGGTTAAGTGGTGACCTAAATTGATCATGTTGCATATTGGGAGTCGTGTCTCGACGAGACAAACACTTGGTACCATTTGCTCTTCTCTATCTTCATTATGTCGATAGTTATTGACAAAACAGTGTTGGCAGTCACGAAATTGACCTGACCTTAGGTCACTGATATTATCAATCCGAGAGCAACAAATTGTTGGTATTTATAACCTTATGAAATCCTGCAAGATTGAAACCGATCGGCGTAAAACTGTGGCTGTGGTCCTACTGCAAACGTTTTGGAGTTGAGGTCATCACGTGACCTGGTCTGGTGACCTGACCTGAGATGACCCGAGGTCAAGAATTTTACATAATGTGGGATATTAATTTCTAAGTATGTGTGCAAAAAACGTCGGAGCTGCGCGCCGCCGTTTTTGCGCTATCCTTGAAAAACAGGAGGGGGGGGGGGGTCGGATTTCGCCCCCTTCCAGGGCGCGTGTTAAGACGAAATTGTGTGTCCGAACAGTTAATTCGATTTTTCTGAGGTGCATGAATTGCATTTATTTGCAGACTCTAATAGTCTAGCGAGGAATCACTAAGTTTGTCTGACACAACTCAATGAGCGTGCAGCCACGCATAATACACATTTAACACATGATTGGAGCATAATCAAACCGGTCGCCCGCCCAAACGTCCGCATTGCAGTCAGATCCTAATTAAATTCCTCTCCCCTCGAGATCCCGGGCCCGGCACTGGTTCCCGGGCCCGGCACTGGTCCCCGGGCCCGGCACTGGTTCTCGGGCCCGGCACTGGTTCCCGGGCCCGGCACTGGTTCCCGGACCCGGCACTGGTTCTCGGGACCGGCACTGGTTCCCGGACCCGGCACTGGTTCCCGGGCCCGGCACTCGTTCCCGGGCCCGGCACTGGTTCCCGGGCCCGGCACTGGTTACCGGACCCGGCACTGGTTCCCGGACCCGGCACTGGTTCCCGGGCCCGGCACTGGTTCCCGGGCCGGCACTGGTTCCCGGGCCCGGCACTGGTTCCCGGGCCCGGCACTGGTTCCCGGGCCCGGCACTGGTTTCCGGACCCGGCACTGGTTCCCGTACCCGGCACTGGTTCCCGGGCCCGGCACTGGTTCCCGGGCCCGGCACTGGTTCCCGGGCCCGGCACTGGTTCCCGTACCCGGCACTGGTTCCCGGGCCCGGCACTGGTTCCCGGTCCCGGCACTGGTTCCCGGGCCGGCACTGGTTCCCGGGCCCGGCACTGGTTCCCGTACCCGGCACTGGTTCTCGGGACCGGCACTGGTTCCCGGGCCCGGCACTGATTCCCGGGGCCGGCACTGGTTCTCGGGACCAGCACTGGTTCCCGGTCCCGGCACTGGTACCCGGACCCGGCACTGGTGCCCGGACCCGGCACTGGTTCCCGGGCCCGGCACTGGTTCCCGGACCCGGTACTGGTTCCCGGGCCCGGCACTGGTTCCCGGGCCTGGCACTGGTTCCCGGACCCGGCACTGGTTCCCGGACCCGGCACTGGTTCCCGGTCCGGTACTGGTTCCCGGACCCGGCACTGGTTCCCGGACCCGGCACTGGTTCCCGGGCCCGACACTGGTTCCCGGACCCGGCACTGGTTCCCGGGCCCGGCACTGGTTCCCGGGCCCGGCTCTGGTTCCCGGTCCGGCACTGGTTCCCGGACCCGGCACTGGTTCCCGGGCCCGGTACTGGTTCCCGGGCCCGGCACTGGTTCCCGGGCCCGGCACTGGTTCCCGGACCCGGCACTGGTTCCCGGACCCGGCACTGGTTCCCGGGCCCGGCACTGGTTCCCGGTCCGGTATAGGTTACGTCCCATAACACTCGGCACTCCCATTCCAGGAAATGAAACGGCAGATCTGGCAAAACAGAGTCTCACTCTTCTGCACAACAAAATCATCTGTCTTGGCCTGTTACGGATATCACTGGCGGATCCAGAGGGGGGAAGGGGGAGCAACCAGGCCATGCCCCTCCCCCAACAGCCTGGAATGGGGGGCCAACATGTCCCCCCCCCAAAAAAAACCCGTTAACAATTGATTGTAAAAATTGACCTTGCAGCAATTCAAATCCATCTATCCACGGTGAAGAACTGTTTTTTAACACGGCTCTTACCATCAATTTTGGGCTTAAAAAGCTCAACTAGACGAGAAAATAGCGGCCAGCAACGCTGTCAGTCGGAACTGAAGCTCGAACAAACTTTTTTACATGTAGGAAGAACACTTCATATTGTATCAATTTGGAATCCAATCTACACTCTATTTCGGCGCAAATGGTTGTCTAAAATGACGCGTTGCTTTTGTGGAAATAACTTTAACGATAAATGTATTTATTTATTTATAAATAAATACATATTTAGCGGTACTGCGACGTCATAACAGCGGTTGCGACGTCATAACACCTTGGCTCACTACAGGTCCCTGGCGGCCAACTGCTGCAACAACTCCAGTTGATAGTGCTAGCCTTTCGGGACGCGTGACAGTGGTGTGTACAAAATACACGTGTGATTCTCACGAAGTGCATTGTGGCAACTGCAGTTGCTGACACTAGGTCCAATTTTGTTTTTGACGCGTCAATATTTTGATCCAGCCCAATGGAAATGGTATTGGGGAACATGGGCGATTTACAAACAGCAATTATGAAGCACTGGATAACAGTGATGGGATGCATGGCACATGCATCTGTGCATTGTGCATTGTGGCAATGCAGTTTCAGCCACCTAGATGTTCAATAATTCTCTTGGAAATTGATGCAATTTTGCTTTATAAGTGCATCAATTTTGTGATCCCTTGGCTCACATAATCATTTTTTTAAAACTAAAATTTAAATCACTAGCCGATTCCACGAAGGATTATTACGCTGAAAAGTTTCTGAAAGATTCTGAAAGATTTGAAAAACTACACAACTTTTACATGCGATTTTTGGCTAGAAATGTCCCTCATAATTTTGTAATATGTTGGTAGTAGGAATACAATATATAAATCACCGGGGCACCGGGAAATCACCGGGCTCAGGACGGGCCTGGGCTGATAATTTGTGAAGCAATGCGCGCAAGCTCAGGTCAGCTTAAACAAAATATTTTAACCAGCTTCCACAGCAACAGACAGTTGCTGTGGCTGTTGCTTTTTTATTTTTAGTATAGTTGGTTCATTGTTTCACATTTATAGTATACAAGTAAATATGCTAGGATAATGATTGCAAATTTTGTGAAAATAATTATATCTTGAATATTTTTTAACACTGTTTTGAGAAACATGATAATAATCAGAATTGATAACATAACTCTCATATTGCCAAAAAAGATGTTTTAGTAAATTAAACACAAGATCGGCCGGGTGATAGGGGAAAACAAGTATTCATTGTCATGTAATAGCATGTGAATGTCTAACTTATTTTACCGGAAGTACGCGTGTGCCCAAATGCATGTTACTGTATATTTGAATTCGTATGTTTTTTGCTAAATGTTGGAGACAAAAAATACAAATAATGGCTGATGAAGGCGCAAGCCTTCTTTCCAAGGACATGCTCGCTTAGTAAATGTTCACAGAAATGACATAGTAATGATTTTTGCTGACATTTTGACCCCCGAGTACTTCATGAGAAGAAGCATTTTGTCCCGACCTTGTCCATAAGGACATAACACTTTACCACCCCTGGACTTTCGGCTTCCCATTACATTCGCGTCGGACGGCATTAGCGACTTAACGTAGAAGGATAGACTTATCTTTACACCGGACAGCATTAGCCGGTTTAACGTAACCTTACCTGGTCAAATTGACCAGATGTTAGCGCCACTCCTGGAAGCATGGCTCCAGGCCGACCCGGACAAAAAGGTCTCATTGGCTGACACGTTCAGGTCACTGACAAGCGTCCGTCAGGTAGGCAACCCGCACTACACGATCTGCCGGAGGCAGCGCACCGGTCGCCAAGCTTCTCAAAATGTTCGGCGCCTGGGCGAACAACACGCATGTAGACCTTTTAATTACAGCGCATTTAAATTGGTTCCTAGTTACACATGCAGTACATGAGACGAGTCTATCTCATAACTGTGAAGTGCCTAGATTGCATAAGTTATGATGCTCATACACGTCATGGTCGACCGAGTCTTCGAACGTTCGATTGACTTAAGGCTGCGAAGATAAATGCTCCATATGAATCGAATTCAATTCCCTCGTACTTGAAACGTTAGTTTGAAAGATGCTGTCTCAACTCACGACAGACGTAACCATTTCCGTTCTCCGGGATTAACTAGTCTAAACGGTTTTGTGTGAACGGTGAGCTGTGGTGCACAAAACAATGCAATGGCAGTGGCACATGATAATTTAATCGACGTGGAGCTATAACTTACTTTCGGGGGACATTCGTTCCACTCGCAGGTATAAAGTCGTGGACAATGACGAAAGCTTGCTTCTTCTCGGAGACATAACTTGTCAATGTAATTTCATGCTTGAATGAGCATGTCCACGTGCTCAGTATATACTACCTATACCTATCAGATATCTACCATCTAGCTATTAGCTTGAGGTCGGTTTATGAGATCGGCCCCAGTTTTCGTAAATCTGATACCTACTTAACGGCCTTGAACTTCCCCGGTGTAACGGCGCCGGGTGGTGACGAAAGTTGTACGGTCTCCAATCAAGTCACCCTGCCCGCCCGCCCCGTCACCTCATCTGACCGTCCAACGTCCTCGTCAGTCGTCGCTGACCGTCGAAGCAGAGCTTAGAGAAAACAACACTCGCTGTGACAGCCCCGACCAGTTTAAAAGGTAGAACGTATCCACTGAGTTATTCACCAAACTAACTGTAAGTTCAACAGAATGTATCACATCACAGAGAACAAATCACCACAGATCACACATCACAAACATCACATATCCCACATCACAAACATCACAGATCCCGCCGCGCCTATCCTCACTCTCGCCTCAACTTCCCTCCGAATCTGACGTGATCCGCCGTGACCTTGGTAGTGAAATATACGACTCCGGCATGTGACCGCCGTCTCCGGCTGGACCGGGGGCCGCGCGGTGCTGGCCACGCCCTGTGCTGGCGGCCGGACCCCGGGAGAGGAGGGGGACGAGACGGGCGGGGCAGGGGGCGACAGGGCACCCGCGGCTCCAGCCATCTGGGTCACCCGGTCAGTCGGCACCGGCAGCTGAAGCCTGAGCTGCCCTGGACACCACGCTGGAGCCGGGCGGGGCGGGGCGGGGCGGGGAGGGAGGGGCGGGGAGAGAGGGGAAGGGAGGGGCGGGGCGGGGCGGGCGGTACAATCAAAGCGGGGTCACTCCAGCGAAGCTGGAAGAAGTAGGGGAGTGGGTGGGGCGGTGGCGAGGCCGCCAGCATAGGTGGGGGTGGAGGGATGACTGGCATGTCTGGTGTAGAGACGTGATTTGGGTTGGCAGTGAAGTGACCAGTGTCAGGAGTGGACAATAATCCGATGCGCCTGATTTGATCACCGCTTCAGTTTACCGTGTATGCTGTGGAAAATCACCGAAGTCCATCTCTAATTAAGGACATTGAAGTTCTAAGACATAACTCTAATATATGTCGTCTTCTCAGGCTAATTTAATCGAATCTAATCACTCCTTGTGATACGAGAAGGTAATGTTAACAGGCTGCGGGTCAGAAAGCGTCCATATGACGATTATTAACCGAAGGTTTGTTTCCCAATGGAAAATACAATTCTAAACAATAGTGCTGTCTAATGGTGAAACCAACCTTCGATTAATCAAGAACCTGTGTACCCTGAGTCTGTTGATGAATTCACGATTAGATGTTGGTACCAGTATTACAGATTTAGACCAATCTGAACCTGACAGCACATTTTCTGATTCATCCAGTTCACACCCAAAGTTTGTAATTGCCCCAATGATTAAATGTATTTATCAGGTTACTTTTCAACTCAACAATGAAGTGATCGAATACACGAACACATCAGGAGCTATATCGCCCCTTATGACGTCAGTATCGTTTGAGTGTTCTATAATGTGTATGTTCATAATGAGTTCCGCGCTTGCAGAGTGACACGTTTTCCCGATGTCTTTTTGCTATATGACAAAGCGTGACATGGTCAATGTATGAGATACTATTTAGTCCCTGTTCGTCTAACTGGTGAACGGAAGCATGCAAATATGATGTGCATGTATTAGTGATAAATGTAATACATGCACATTTCACTTACATGCAGAAATGCATGTTCCATGTGGAAGGAAATGGCAGGTATTTCCCACTGCAGCACAGTTTAGGTGAGGAAAACGGAAAACCGTTCTCTTCTTGTCATGTTATTAGGCTCGATTCTTGTTGTGGCGTTTCTGGACCTTTTTTATCCTTAACCCTATCCCTGCGGGCGGTCAGAATTACATTAACCTGCGGGGGGGGGGGCAGATTCTGCCCCCCCCCCCCAAAGATCTCGAGAACCGCTCGGTCGATTTCGATGGGGAAACGTCATTCGATGTGTCATGACAAGATCTCTTGTTGGACCCCGACATTTTTGTTTTGTTTAAAAATGAGGGGCCTGAGGGCAAAACAAAACAAAAATTGGGTGTTTTTTAAAGGTCATTGCGGCCATGTGGCTAGACCGATTTCCATGTCCCAAACGTTTTTGAGCTTTAAATGTACTGGTATTTAATATATCACAAGACAAAAAACACAATATAAAATCATATGCGTATTCAGGGAATGTAAAATGAGGTGATTTTCTGAAGAAAAAAACATGTGCTGCTCGTGATTGTTTGGGACGACATGAACGTCACATTTGGGCATTATATGCTGTAATTGGTTAAATTTGATATATTGCGCATAGGCGGATCCAGGAAAAGAACATTGGGTCACCATGCGCGTAACGGTTTTAACATCTTACTAATTTGAAGTTGGACGTAATTTAAGGGTTGGTATTGCCTCCCATGTTGTTATCCTGAGTGCGCCTCTGCGCAAAAAAATATGTACAATCCCAGTATCTATGATGCATATTGAATTGACATTGTTTCTGACGCATTTATTGCATTTCAAACCACGAATGAAGTATGCGCCGCAAACCCGTATTCGTAACACCTCCCCAAAACAGGAGCCTGGAACCGCCTCTGCTGGACCGATTTTTTCAAAATTTGAACTTAATACGCGCCATTCAAATTTGGGAAAAGTCACAAAGTTTCAGGACGCTGGCTTTAACGGTTTAGAAGCGGCAAGTAAAAAAACACCGGGAGGGGCAGAATCTGACCCGCAGGGAATAGGGTTAATGATAACCTACTGCTATTGGAACAGGACGTGAGGTATCTCAATGTATCGGCAAATTCATGTTATATTATTACTCAAAATATAAAAATTGTATACGACTGAATACAAGATGAGACGAAAATGAGGTTATAATTTTTTTTTGCGTTTGCTTGCATGTCATACTAAATGTAATACCGTAATGTTTTTACATCGCCATATTTTGCCACAAGGCAACCAAATCACCATTCGGCCTTTACTGCCTCCGCCTACGGCTGCTAGTGGTGTTATTTTCTATGTATTTGGCACACGTCTTATGGCTGAGAAGTCGTTCAGCGTCGATGAACCACACCCCTGCCTGCCACACCCCACCCCTGCCACACCCCTGCCTGCCACACCCCACCCCTGCCACACCCCACCCCTGCCACACCCCTGCCTGCCACACCCCACCCCTGCCACACCCCACCCCTGCCACACCCCTGCCTGCGGTCAGCGAGGCGCTATGCTGCCCTTCCTCGCTGACATCAGTCCCCGTGGGCGACGGCGTTGGACAGCAGGGGCGTCCCTCGCCGCTCCTCAAGAGGCGAGGCGGATACAGAGGCGGGGTGGGGGTAGATGAGATGTCCCTTGCCGCTCCTCAGGAGGCGAGGCGGATACAGAGGCGGGGGAGGGGTAGATGAGATGTCCCTCGCCGCTCCTCAGGAGGTGAGGCGGATACAGAGGCGGGGAGGGGGTAGATGAGATGTCCCTCGCCACTCCTCAGGAGGTGAGGCGGATACAGAGGCGGGGTGGGGGTAGATGAGATGTCCCTTGCCGCTCCTCAGGAGGTGAGGCGGATACAGAGGCGGGGAGGGGGGGAGGGGTAGATGAGATGTCCCTCGCCGCTCCTGAGGGGGTGAGGTGGATACAGGGGAGGGGATAGATGAAATGTCCCTCGCCGTTCCTGAGGGGTGAGGTGGATACAGGATGGGGGGCGGGGGGTAGGTAGATGAGATGTCCCTCGCCGCTCCTGAGGGGGTGGGGCGGATACAGAGGCGGGGAGGAGGGAGGGGTAGATGAGATGTCACCACTCCACGGGGGACGGACTAGCCCTGGAGCTGGGCTGGCTTGTCCTACCGCCTGCTGCTGCTGGTGTTACTGAAGGACGCGCTTTGAGGACTTCAGTCTAGGCAGGTACGTAGCAGATGGCATTGGTGATCAGTATGATGAGGAGCGGTATGACCCGAGGAGAGAATGTTCCCGGAAGAGCCGAGGTCAGGCGAAATAGATGTTTACAGCCAGCCGCCGCCTACTGTGCCGAATGGTATCATCAGCGAACCTGGATGATGGATGGATCTGTAACTACGAAAAAAACCGTTCCTTATAAATTATCGGTGTCTGGATAGATCCTTCTTAAACGAACATAAACGATCCTGTTTAAAGGAACGTTAAACGATCCTTCTTAAACGAACGTATGCGATCCTTCTTAACACGCGCCCTGGAGGGCCTCTGACAAGCACGCCTTGGGGGGGGGGGGGATTTCGCCCCCCCTATGACCTCGAAAACCACGCAATGTAGCGACAAGCAGAAAACGACGTTATATAGCTCGAGACAAGCTCTTTTGAAAGTATTTCGTTCAATTTTGTTTTTCTCATGTCAATATTGAGGTCACCAGAGGACAGGTCAAGGGTCAGATTTTCAAGTTTTAGGACTTCGCTTCGAACATCCCCAAATATCTCGGGAACTTTGATAGTTAGCAGCAAACGGAAAAATGCAATGGAATTGGTGTCCTCAGATTTGAGCTCAGGTCAATTGTTTAGGCTCCAGAGGTCATCAAATGTAAAAAAGGTGATTTTTTTTTGGATAAACTGTTTTTTGCAACTAACTTTTTTCCTAATAAAGATAAAGCAATAGTTTTAAGCCATCGTGTTTGTCTCGTCTGGGCACTTCGAATCATAATCATGGTGACCAGGTTAGGTCAACTGATAAATTTGACCTCAGGTCAAGGTCAAGTGGTGACTTAAGTTGGTCATGTTGCATATTGGGAGACGTGTCTTGGCGTGACAAACACATTGGTACCATTTTATCTTCTCTATCTTTATTATGTCGATAGTTATTGACAAAACAGTGTTGGCGGTCACGAAATTGACCTGGCCTTAGGTCACCGATATTATAAATCTGAGATAAAAGAATTGATGGTATCTATGATTTTATGAACTCCTGCAAGATTGAAACCGATCGGCCTAAAACTGTGGCTGTGGTACTACTGCAAACGTTTTGGAGTTGAGGTCATCACGTGACAGATACAGATAGATACAGATAGTGTATTAAACAATGGGTCCACAACATGCATGGCTTTTCACCTTTGCGAGTCAGTACACTAAAACATATAATGGATACACTATAATCACCCGAGTGCCAGCCGGCCAGAAACACGCTTCAAGCCATAAGCAAAGAGATAATGTTAAAATAGCGCATATCGCGTTGGGCAGCTCAGTCTACGTCCGACGCAGAATATACTCGCGCAGGCGCTGCCGGAATCCAGCGTGGTGGGTCGCAATTGGTAGTTGGTTGTAATCCTGCACAGCACCGTAACACAGCCTGCGTCGTCCGGCTTCAGTTCTAATACGCGGCAGTGTGATATCACCAGCTCGTCTGGTATTGTGGTCGTGTTTCTGGTTGGCAGCCAGTCCAAAGGTAGCCATTAAAGCCTCTGGCTGGTCTGTCATCACGTCATGTACAGCACACAATCGATGGTACCTAACGAGTTCTCTGGCATCGAACCACCTGAGGTCACGGAACGCATCCGTCACATGCTCACGTTTGCGCCTACCGCATACAACACGAGCACAAAAATTCAGAATCTTCTGCACTCGGTGAAGCTGGGTCTCGCCACACGTTCCATATACAGATGTACAGTAGCGGACAATCGACACCGCAAGCGACTGCACGATGGGCTTCAGTGCGGATCGGGGTATGACATGTCGGGCGTGACTCAGTGCGATCAGGGCACCGTTACATCGCTGTGTAAGCCGATCTATGTGGGCCTGGTAGTTAAGATGGCGGTCCATTTCGAGTCCTAGGTTCCTCACCACTTTACTTTCAATGATGTCTGCGCCACAGAAACGGATCCTAACCTCGGGCATAGTGCGTAGCATAGCCGGAGTTCCTAGCACTAACATCTGGGTTTTGTCAGCGTTCAGCTTCATCCCATGTGTACTGAACCAACGGTACATCAATTCTAGCGTGTCCTCCATGGTACGGATCAACTGGTGAATGTCGTGTTTCTTGCCGGTTATAAGGATTTGCGTGTCGTCCGCAAACTGTACAGTGGTTACCGACTCAGGCGCATACAAGCTAAGATCATTGGCAAACAACATGAACAGCACGCAGCTGAGGCTGCCGCCCTGGTACACTCCAATGGTATTGGGCTTGGTCCGTGACAGGGTTGCGCTGCCGTCTCGCCGACGTATCTGCACCTGCTGCGTGTGGTCGGCGAGGTAGTTGGAGAACCAGAAAGTGTCTATACCGTACAGAGCTAGCTTTTTAAGGAGCAAATCATGCGGCACAACATCAAAGCATTTAGATAAATCACATAGTACAAGCACCGATATTTCACCACAGTCCATAGCTCTCAATACTCTATCGGTTATGACACTAAGAGCGGTCTCAGTGGAATGCCGCCGGCGATATCCGTGCTGCGCGGCGGACAGCAGGTGGTGTGACTCCAGGTAGTCAACAAGCTGGCACTGAACTACACGCTCTACTATTTTCATAGCCGCGGGTAAAATTGAAATGGGTCGTGTGTCCTTAGGGTTGGTGCTGACCTTGCCCTTAGGGATGGGTGTGACCAGCGCGTGTTTCCACTCGGCAGGTACCTCCCCTGTCGTCAGGCACGAGTTGACGACGGTCAGGAGTGCGTGACCGAGCCCCTCAAAAAATGTCTGGATCATACGGACACTAATACCGTCAGTACCGGTCGATGTGGAGCTCTTCATGCTCAACAACGTGCAGTACAACGTGTCCATATCGACAGCACTAACACGGAAGGTACCGGTAGTGACTCGCGGCAGACGAACAGGCACAGGCCGAGCCGGAGTGGGTACACTAGCAGCAGTTGTTGGTCCAATGGTAACGTAATAGTTGTTAAGAGCATCAGCGGTAATATTGTGTATATTGTGTTGAGCTTGTTTCTGGCCAATGAGTGGACGCAATACTCGCCACAGTTCATGTGGTTTCGACCTTGTCAGCTCGCGTTGGAAATGCGCCTGGCAGTCACTACGGATGGCAGAGCGACAGAGCCTGTTGATGTCACGATATTCCGGCAGGTGATGGCGCAGGGCTATCTGGCGGCGCGCTATCAAGTCTCTAGTCTTGGCGGTAACCGGTGGGGCGCGTGTCTGACGCAGCTGGACGCGACGGACAGGCGCCAGGGTGTCTAGCATGTGGAGGAAGGTCTGCTGTAGAGCCAACCACTTGTCGGTGGTAGTGGGGGCAATAATGACTGCGGTCCAATCTGCGTGGAAGAGACGCTGGTTGAAATCGTCAGTGTCCACACGTCGTATGTCGCGACGGTGTGCGACGTGTCCTGGGCCACGTGCCTGATTAGTGGGCCGCAGGGCCACGCGAGTAAAATCATGCGGGCCGCCGTAGTGGCACTGGGTCACACCGCTGCGCTGCACACTGTCAGGACATGACACAGCTATAATGTCGAGTAAGCTATGAGCAGGTCGGTAGGTCGGTGACCTGAGCTGAGATGACCCGATGCCAATAATTTTACATAATGTGGGAAGTTCATTGTTGAACAGGTGTGAAAAAACGGTGGCGCTGCACGACGCCATTTTTGCGGTATCCTCGAAAAACCGGAGAGGGGGGGCGGATTTCGCCCCCCCCCCCCTCCAGGGCGCGTGTTAACCCGCGAGTTACTGGGGTATATTTCATAACGCGACCTACTGGGGGGGGGGGGGCTATTTTTTGCCCCCCTCATATCTTCGAAATTACTGAACCGATTGCACAAATTTAAACGGCATTCGAAAGCCCTGGAAAGTTTATGCGAGAAACTTAATATTGTTGACCTCGGGGTCACCGATGACGTCACAGGTGAGGTCAAGTACAAAATGTTTGACCGTATCAAACGGTCTCGATGGATGGAATTATCGCACAAAATTGCGATATTAAGCGCATAAGCAGTCGATAAGTCGGTATGATTCGTGTGTTTAACACTTCTAAGTACCATCCTAAGCTGTTTCTGACCCTGGGCCAGGTCAAAGTCATCCGAGGTCACGAGGTCAAACTGCAGATTACGGTCATTAGTCGCTGTAACACATGTTTATGGGTTTGTTTTTTGTCTAGAACGCGAAACATGACCTTATAACATTGTTTGTTCCATATAAATAGAAGTAAAAAGCAGACACAAAAATTGATTTTTGATGCATAGTAATACTGTGAGGTGGTCGATTTGTGTCATTTGAAGGTCATAAGTCACTCATTTTTGAAGATATCGACTTCAAATTTGGTATATATTCACCGGAAACGTCTCGATCACATACATTCCGGTTTTTGGATAACTCTGTTTTTTAATATTGTAAAAGCAAAACAAAAAATGTATTTGGATTTCTCAAAATTTTGAATTAAAAAAACCGAAAATCCGAGATGGCAGGTTGATAGATCGGTCTATTGTCAGTGATTTAATTTAAGACAATTTAATTTATCTCAAACATTGTACCTTTGACAGCATTTTCTGCCAACCATTATTTGTCAACAAAAACCGAAGAGCATGACGTCACTCTGACGTCATTCCCGGTTGAGCTATCATAACCTTACCTTTTTTCTTTGGCCAACCTGTGTCGCATTGATGTGAGATATGGTACTGAAAGATTAGTGATGATACAAGTGTTAGTTTAAGAGTTATTGCAAAATAGTGGGGGGGGGGGGGTGGGTGCAAAAAATATCCCCCACCCCAGTAAGTTGTGGGTTAACCCTCGCCAGTACAGGGGGTTGATGTCACCCCCCTCGGTTTTTCGGGAATAACTCGCGTAAATATCAACCTATTGCAATGCAATTTTCAGTACCCTACTTTTTAACAATTGGACGCATATTCTGTTTTTTTTTTAAGTTGCAGATCATATGACCCGTGACCTTTGACCTGTTTCTCAAGGTCATGTCAGGCGCAACTGGCGTCCGTAGTATTGATCTTTGTAACTTCTGCAGTTTCATAGTGTGTGTTGTTCAGGAGCATATGCACAGGTGTTTCCAGGTGACAGTTGGGGTTTCCCTTGTTATTGTGACCTCGATTGACCTTTTGAAAGGTCAACCGAAGTCACTGACCTCCGATGACCTGATATTACTTTTTTGGCTTCTGGCAGTTTCTAGGACATTTTGTGACGCTGATTTCAAATATGGGATCCATTTTACATAATTATATGTTCCACTGGGGTCATGCACTCCAGCAGGTCAACCGAAGTCACTGACCTCAAATGACCTGACATGACCTGACATGACCTTTTTTTAATTTGGCAGTTTCTAGTACATTTTGTTACGTTGATTTCAAATTTGGAACCTATTTAGCATAATGATATGCTCATACGCGATTCTAGCTCGATTAAATTAAATTTATACGCATGTACAACTTGGTTGCATTTTGGGTCATTGACATGACCTCAGAGGTCACCTGATAGCCTAAAATCTTAACATCGGATATCAATGGCTTCCTCTCGTGACAAGAAATACGCTCGTTTTTGAATCGAAGCTCTAGCCCAATTAGGGGCGAAACGCTAGGGGGTGTTGTACCCCCCCCCCCCCCCCCCTGCGCGGTCACGCACTGATCGGACGCTGCACGGCCGATGGTTAAACGAACGGAAACGACCCTTTTTAACCCTCGCCCTACGGGAGTTTTTTTCTTCTCACCTTCGCCTTACGGGGGGGGGGGGTCCTAAAAAGACCCCCCCCCCTTTAACTTCCAAACCAAGCAACATAGAGCAATGCGGTAAGAACCAACATGTTGCCTGTCATGTTTGGAATCTAACTGTATGCAATTTTTAGGTTTCGGGTCAACCAGTGACCTTCCAGGTCAAGTGAATCTCTATGTTTGACTGAGTAATGGCTCCCTATGTGATCGACCACGTCCAGAACAGCGATTTTGCTGTCAGAAAACCTCAAAATGAGAAATTGATAAATGCAAATAAAAAGGCATGTTCCTAGACCAGTTTTGTCTGAGAAAACAGAAAAGGTAATTATTTATTCGTATCTGGCCAAAAAAAAAGTCCAAAAAAGTTATAAAAAAATGACGTCATGAGTTTCTTACACATAGGGAGCCATGACTCAGTCAAAAATAGAGATATATTTCTTTTAAATTTGGTATGAGTATTGTCCTTACTCAGTTATCTCACATATATTCCGGTTTTTAACATCTTTGAAAATTTTGATTTTGTGATGATTTTTCCCCAAAAATCAGTTTTTGTTCATTTTGGGGGTCAAAAACCCCAAATTTCGAAAATCCGAGATAGCCATTTAAAGAGAATGACATTTTATATCTTTGCTTAATTGCGTTTGCAATTTGTTTCAAACTCTTTTTTCCTACGAATTGTCAAACATTTATCGTTTTTCCACCAACATGACGTCATCAAAATATCATTATGTCCCAAATTTCTCAACCAATTTCAATGAAATGTTTAAAACATACGTATAATTGTTGCATACTTAGCAACTGAAATTTCAGCAAGATGCGCCGCATGTCTAAAAAGTTAAGCAAAACAAACCTCAGGGGGGTCGTTTTAGGACCCCGCAGTAGGGCAAGGGTTAAACGAACGTAAACGATCCTTCTTAAACGAACGTACACGATCCTTCTTAAACGAATTTAAACGATCCTTCTTAAACGAACGGAAGCGATCTTTCTTGAAGGAAATACGTCACCTTGAAAGTTGTCTTGAAATTCAACCATACCAACCAACCATCTTGAGCTCAAAACTACGAATATGACTTTGGTTTGGACAACTGATGGATATATTTGGAGAAAGAAGTAAGTTTCTCTTTGTATTTCACGAGACATCGTACGATGACAGCTGGCGTCCTGGCTCCAACCGGCTCCGCCTGACGCCAAGTACAGTCTCTGACAAGGGGCCGCCGCGCCGCCCCACCAAGGGGTAGATCAGCAAAAAATGTGTCCGAAAGTCGTTTTCTCAGAAAGGAAGCACAATATCGCCCAGCCATCCAGCATGCCCAAAGTTACTAACATTGTGAATATTTTGGTAGAGTTCAGTTGACCTGCGATTGTTTTTAGGGGGGGCTTGAATGGGGGAGACGATAGTGACGCGAGACACATTGGTTGTACCTATTGCCATATATGTATATATGAGTGACACACAGGAACAATTATGAGCTTAAAGTGGGCTCACTAACCGTTAACCCGCAATTGACTGGGAAGGAGGGGGGGGGGGGTGTTAACGCCCCCTGATGAACTTTCGTAATAGCTATAAAAAAACAATAACGCTATCAACATGAAACTTAGGCTAGGTTACTAACTTAGGTTCTGCTACATCAATTGTGCGTCTTCTGTGCAAAAATGAAGCAATTTTGTCGACAAATTTAGATATAGCGAATTTAGTGACGTCACTACACACGATTTTGAGGCAAAAATCAGCTAAGCTTTAACACACCGTACAAACGCCATATTTTGAACAAAATACAATACAAAAATCGAAAGATAGCAAATGACAAGGGCTACAACTTGGTTATCTCGGATATTTGCATAAATTTGATTTTTGACCCCCAAAATAAAAATAAGATGTGGAAGTGCCCACAAAGTAATTTTTGTATGTAAAAATACTGGACTATATGTCTGATAATCGCACATGGGCATCCGGAATTGGTCATTGTGCAACTACCATACCAAATTTCGAAATGATATCACCATTTTTGACTGACTTATGGCAACTGAAGTGTGGGTGACAAAATTGCTTCATTTTTGCACAGAAGACGCACAATTGATGTAGCAGAACCTAGGTTAGTAACCTAACCTAAGTTTCATGTTGATAGCGTTTTTTTTAAAGCTATTACGAAAGTTCATCAGGGGGCGTTAACACCCCCCCCCCCCCTCCTCCCCAGTCAATTGCGGGTTAACGGTTAGTGAGCCCACTTTAAGCTCATAATTATTCCTTTGTGTCACTCATATATACATATATGGCAATAGGTACAACCAACCATGACGTCTTATTTTGAAATTGCGTGTTTTTGATTTTTATGACCAGATACAGACAAATAAATGGCAGCACAGTATTTCTGAGATAAAACTGGTTTAGGAACATGTCTTTCTGATTTAAATACATCAAATTTATTTTTTTACCTTTTTGGCCCCCGCCGGCACGGCGGCATGAGGTACGCCGGCATGGGCCCATTCATTTGAGCGCTGGTCCAAGGAAAGCAAATATAAGCAAGAATCGTGAATGCCCTACGGTAGAGGACGTCTTGGACTATCATCTGGTGGTAGTTTTTAGTGGTGAGTTTTGGTGAGTTTTTTGGTAGGCTCGCGTAAAGATAAAGTACGGCATAATTTGTACTATTGAGCCGACGTTAGCTACACACCAACAAAACACATTTTTTCGTTTCACATATAACATTTTCAAGCGTAACACCACAAAGTCCTTAAAATGCGTTTTTCTTTGACGTATGGCAATGACTATAAATGTTTACAATTGTTGCTGTAATGGGCACCTAAACTTGGGCCCAATTTCCTGCCTGAGGAGTGGTATTTGTGTCGTCCTGACATGTGCAACTTAAGGTACAACGAAAACCCACCAACAAGTGACCTATATTTTTATGTTAGTGGAATATTATGCTCTGATCTGTCTGCTTTCATAAATTGTCCCTAAATACGCATGCAAAAATAGTCGGAAAACGACATTCGGCCACATTTTTCCCGATCTACCCCTTGGTGCACGCAGGCGGCTGAGCGGATAGTAACGAGGCGTCGTGATCAGGGAGTACGTGCCAGAGAGTGTACCTGCCTCCGGCGGCGAGCGTTCATGTCCCGATCGTGGCCCGGAACAGCGGAGATGAAACCGGGCCCACTAGTCCTGTGTCGAAATTACTTAACGTAGGGAGGTAATTATTTCACCACAACCCATTTTTATATATGGTCTACAAATCTGCTATCTCAGTCCAAACCCCATGTTAAAGGTGAACTATTCCCTTTAACTCTATTTGTAACAGGGGGGGGGGGGGCGGATTCCGCCCCCCCCCCCTCATGTTTTTCGCAGATATCTCCAGAACGGCTGGGAGCAGGCCCATGAAATTTTGGGACTTTTCATAGGATTGAATACCGCATTTGGAGTTAAAATTTTGAGTTCTTTTCCTGAACAAAGGCGGTTCCAGGGCACAGTTTTGGGTGGGTTCGGAGGCGACATTTGGCGAAAATACGGAAATGCGATCTTCACGGTTTCTTCCTAACTTCCTCAAGTATGAAGGAGTTACATCGGCTTACGGTGATTGCAACAAGTGCAAATTAGTTGATTTTATTGAAATATCATAAAAATTGCATGGCAGAGGCGGTTTCAGGGGCTTGAAAAGGGGGGGGGGGGTTCCAGGAAGTATTCAATGCTTAGCGGGAAGCCAATAGAGCGATGTTAGGGACATTCATAGCTATCAAGATGTAAAAGATAGCTTCTGCTTCCATTATTTGCATAATTTATTACATATAAAGTTTCAGGGGCGTGTTCAGGCACATGAAAAGGGGGGTGACTGACATGGTGATGACGATATGCTAGCGATAACGGCGCAATAGACGTTTAGCTTATAATGATATATGCACATATGAGGCCAGAAAAGGGGATAAAGTATTTTTTTGCAGAGGCGCGCTCAGGAATGGAAAAAGGGGTCATATTATTGCAAGGAAACTAAGAGGCATGGGCGTACAATGACATAACATACTGCAGTTTTCGGATGAAACACGCACCACATGCTACTCTACGAACGATTATAAGATAATAGGCGAGTCCAGGTAGGGTAAAAAGGGGGGTAAGCAATGCTAATTGAAGTTGTTAGTGAAATAGTCACTGTTGACTAGTTAGTACCATAATAGCGGATAATATACTTATCAAAAGGTCTTGCACCGCCCCAGTTTGGATCCTGGATACGCCTATGATGAAGTACAACATGCAAAAAGGAACTATCTACGATCAGTAACCTATTTATAGTGCTGGGTAGCAACTTGTCTGCGGTTAATATTTTTTCCCAATTTGACCTCCTTTTTCACTAACCTGGTACCGCCTATGGCAAAAATATTATTTATAACTGTTTTGTCTAATGTCACAATCACATACCATTTCATTTATCAAAAAAACAACATACAAATGGTTTTATTACGCATTTACTTCACCCCCATATTGAGTGACCTGCACACGCCTATGATTTTTGAATTTTCAAACGTCACCGTTATATATCAATTTCCAATTCAATCTCTATCGATTCCTATTGGTTGTGTTAAAATCGGTCGATAAACATGAAAGCTATGTTGTATCAAAAATACCACTAAAATTTGTCGTTTTTGCCCCCCTGTTGCCCCCCTATTCAAAATTTACATTTTTGTATTCATTAGAAATGTAGATCGTGTTGAGGGAAACCAAACACCGTTTCATTTTTGAAAATCGGACGGGTAGATCTTGAGATCTCCGGGGGGGGGCGGAATCCGCCCCCCCCCCCCCCCCCCCCCTGTTACAAATAGGGGTAGGCAGGAGCCTGTTACAAATAGGGTTAAAGGGACTGTCCCACCTTTGTGAAAGTTGTCGAATCACACTTAATTATATGTCTTCATGTCTGGCGAGGTCAGCTGAACATGTTCGTTAATTTTTTTCCGAAAAATGCTTATCTTGGAAGATATTCAACTTTTAGTTTTAAGCTGAAAGTTGGGTTGGTAACGTCCATGATTCTGTTTTAATAATAGGGAAATCCTTTGTGCTGCCAAATGTATGGCACAATTTTTTGTCGACATCTATTGCGCAGAAAAAGCGAACCACCCGGTGTCTAGATTGGCTTAGATTGCGAACCACCCGGGGACCGATAAATGAAAGACGAAAATATCCCAAGGCTGACCTTAAAACAAGTCGACTATCATTACCAGTTGGGTAAAGAGACGGCGCTGTCGGTTTAGAGTCCCTATTCAAATACTCATGGACCTTATTTTTTACAGATGTAAAAATCAAACTCGAATATCTTTTTGATTAGATCATTGTGGTTGTTTTAACTGCTACCATACTTAATTTCAAAGCCAAGCAATCAAAATGGCTATCTCAACTCAAATATAATGTGAAGGTGTGATAGTCCCTTTAACCCTATTTGTAACAGGGGGGGGGGGGCGGCGGATTCCGCCCCCCCCCCCCCCCTCATGTTCTTTGCAGATATCTCCAGAACGGCTGGGAGAAGGCCCATGCAATTTTTACAGTTTTTGGTTTTGTTTTGGGTGGGTTCGGAGGCGATATTTGGCGATAATACGGAAATGCGATCTTCACGGTTTCTTCCTAACTGCCTCAAGTATGAAGGAGTTACATCGGTTCACGGTGATTGCAACAAGTGCAAATTAGTTGATGTTATTGAAATATCATTAAATTTGCATGGCAGAGGCGGTTTCAGAGGCTTGAAAAGGGGGGGGGGGGTTCCAGGAAGTATTCAATGCTTGGCGGGAAGCCAATAGAGCAATGTAAGGGGCATTTATAGTTATCAAGATGTAAAAGATAGCTTCTACTTCCATTATTTGCATCATTTATTACATATAGAGTTTCAGGGGCGTGTTCAGGCACATGAAAAGGGGGGTGACTGGCCTGGTGATGACGATATGCCAGCGATAACGGCGCAATAGACGGTTAGCTTATAATTATATATGCACATATGAGGCCAGGAAAGGAAATAAAGTCATTTTTTTTGCAGAGGCGCGCTCAGGAATGGAAGAAAGGGGGTCATATTATTGCAAGGAAACTAAGAGGCATGGGGGTACAATGACATAACATACTGTAGTTTTCGGATGAAACACGCACCACAGGCTACTCTACGAACGATTATAAGATAATAGGCGAGTCCAGGTAGGGTAAAAGGGGGGTAAGCAATGTTAATTGAAGTTGTAAGTGAAATAGTCACTGTTGACTAGTTAGTATCATAATAGTGGATAATATACTTATCAAAAAGTATTGAGCCGCCCCAGTTTGGATCCTGGATACGCCTATTATGAAGTACAACATGCAAAAAGGAACTATCTACGATCAGTAACATATTTATAGTGCTGGGTAGCAACTTGTCTGCGGTTAATATTTTTCCAATTTTACCCCCCTTTTCAATAACCTGGTACCGCCTATGGCAAAAAATATGATTTTTAACTGTTTTGCCTAATGTCACAATCACATACCATTTCATTTCTTAAAAAACACAACAAAAATGGTTTTATTACGCATTTACTTCACCCCCATATTGAGTGACCTGCAGACGCCTATGATTTTTGAATTTTCAAACGCCACTCTCATATATCAATTTCCAATTCAATTTCTATCGATTCGTTTTAATTGTGTTAAAATCGGTCGATAAACATGAAAGCTATGTTGGATCAAAAATACCACTAAAATTTGTGGTTTTTGCCCTCCTGTTGCCCCCCTATCAAAAATGTAGATTTTTTTTATTATTTATAAATGTAGATCGTGTTGAGGGGAACCAAACACCGTTTCATTTTTGAAAATCGGACGGGTAGATCTCGAGATCTCCGGGGGGGGGGGCGGAATCCGCCCCCCCCCCCCCTGTTACAAATAGGAGTAGCCAGGAGCCTGTTACAAATAGGGTTAACCCTATTAGTGGAAGGCTCCTGGCTGCCCCTATTAGTGGCAGGGGGGGGGGGCGGATTCCGCCCCCCCCCCCCGGAGATCTCGAGATCTACCCGTCCGATTTTCACAAATCAAACGGTGTTTCATTCCCCTCAACACGATTTACATTTAACAAAATCCGAATTTTTTGTTAGGGGGCAACAGGGGGACAAACACTACACATATAAGAGGTATTTGTGATCCAATACAGCTGTCATGTTTATCAACCGATTTCAACGCAACTAATTGGGATCGATAGAGATTGAATTGGGAATTGCTGTATGATGTTGACTTTTTAAAATTCAAAAATCATAGGCGTTTTCAGGTCACTAAATTTTGGGGTAAAATAAATGCCTTATAAAACCGTCTATTTTTTCTTCTTTTTCGATAAATGAAATGGGGCGCTATTGAGACATCGGCCACAACAGTTATAAAGCATATTTGAATCTATAGGCGGTGCCAGGTTAGCGAAAAAGGGAGGCAAAATATATACAAAATAACTTCCTGTAAACCTCCCCTTGGCAAGTCCCTCCAACCGCCTCTGCTGTGCAATATGTGTTATAGTTCACTAAAATCAACTAATTTGCACTTGTTTCAATCACCGTAAACCTATGTAACTCCTTTATACTTCAGGTAGTTAGGAAGAAGCCGTGAAGATCGCATCTCCTTATTATCGCGAAATGTCACAGCAAAAATCCTCCAAATACTGGGCCCTGGAACCGCCTCTGTTAAGGTGAAGAACTCAAAATTTTGACTCCATATACGGAATTCAATTCTAGGAAAGTCCCCAAAATGTCATGGGTCTTCTCTTAGCCGTTCGGGATATATCTGGGAAAAACCAGAGGGGTAGACAGAATCTACCCCCTCCTGCCACTAGGGTTAAATTAATTTTGCATGTTTAGATCTACCAATTTTTAAACATAAACTGATATGCAAATTGTCATTGAATCAGCGGATAGTAGTCATGTCAGCGGATAGTAGTCATTGAATCAGCGGATAGTAGTCATGTCAGCGGATAGTAGTCATATCAGCGGATAGTAGTCATATCAGCGGATAGTAGTCATGTCAGCGGATAGTAGTCATGGCAGCGGATAGTAGTCATGGCAGCGGATAGTAGTCATGTCAGCGGATAGTAGTCATGTCAGCGAATATTAGTCATTGAATCAGCGGATAGTAGTTATTGAATCAGCGGATAGTAGTCATGTCAGCGGGTAGTAGTCATGGTAGCGGATAGTAGTCATGTCAGCGAATATTAGTCATTGAATCAGCGGATAGTAGTCATTGAATCAGCGGATAGTAGTCATGTCAGCGGACAGTAGTCATGTCAGCGGATAGTAGTCATATCAGCGGATAGTAGTCATGTCAGCGGATAGTAGTCATATCAGCGGATAGTAGTCATGGCAGCGGATAGTAGTCATTGAATCAGCGGATAGTAGTCATTGAATCAGCGGATAGTAGTCATGTCAGCGGACAGTAGTCATATCAGCGGATAGTAGTCATATCAGCGGATAGTAGTCATGTCAGCGGATAGTAGTCATATCAGCGGATAGTAGTCATGTAAGCGGATAGTAGTCATGTCAGAAAAGGACAGCTGCGTTAGAACAGCCCGGGATACAGCTGCGACATGCGGTGGTCAGCCTAGCCGAAACGTAGGACTTGCGTAATCGCCCTCGACAGAGTCTCACTCACACCACAATACAAACCACTAAGCGATCAGAAGCTATCATATCACATGTCCTCCGAGCGACCAGGACAAGGTCGTGACCCAGCTCCAGCTGATATTCTGCTGGGAGGGGGTCCGTCGGAATCCACCGGCGTGGGAAAATCGATCAGACACAGCCCTCCGTCCCATGGTCAGCATAGGTAATCGGCAGGGGGTTCTGTTCCAGTGTCGGCCGCCCACTGCAGCACAGAGATACCATCTGTGGTCCGCAGCTCCGGCAGCCGGCAGTGATGGAGGAGCGCAGCTGCAGCGGAGGTCACGGACCAACCCTGCCCGCAGGCAGCGACACACGCCCACACGCAACACTAGTCGAAAATGGGTAAACCTGTGTCTGCCGGCGAATAGGTTTTCTGGTTTGGCTTCAATTGAAATAGCTAAAACGATGTGGTTCACCACAACAGTCACCTCAGACAGTTCTTAATCCACGTTATTACATTCGATATTCATGCACTGCTGTGACCTTCTCACGAGACATTGATCATGTCACTGACTCCAACCTCGGTCATGCGTTTCATGTAGTAAATTTATGTTTTCCGTTGATTCCTGCTTTGCTTGTAAGCGGATAGACCGTGAGACTTGGCTTGCTTCCTGGAAACTCTGGGGAGTAGAATATGAAAAGGTTCGTGAAATGCAGCGGGTGATCCAGCCATAACATAGAAATCGTTCAATATTCCTCAAATTCCCCCGTTCAATGCGGGGTTGAATTTCACTGGGGCGGGTTTACAGCTTTATCGTGGAGTTCGGTCTACCTGTTGAAAAAAACTTACGGACGGTAAATTGGACACCTGAGCCTACGATTTACCCTCTTCCTACGGGGGGAGGCCTGACAGGCCCCCTGAGGTTTTTCTTGAACATATTTTTACACCTGCGGCGCATCTTGCTGAACATTTCGGCAGCTGAGTTTACAACAATTATACGTATTCTGTAAAAAAAAAGAAATTGGTTAGGTAGTTTGGAATATGTTTTGATGACGTCATGTTGGTGGAAAAATATAAATAATTGAAAAATGGTAGAGAACAGAGTTTTAAAGGAAATTGCAAACGCAATTCACCAAAGATACAAAATGGAATTTTATTTAAAATGTTAATCTCGGATTTGCAAAATTTTGGGTTTTTGACTCATAAAATAAAACAAAAACTATTTTTTTTTTTGGAAAAATCACCACAAAAATACAATTTTCAAAGATGTTAGAAAAACTGGAATACATGTGAGAGAACGGAGTATGGACAATACCAATACCAAATTTCAAAGCAATATCTTCATTTTTGACTGAGTGATGGCTCCCTATGTGTAAGAAACTGATGACGTCATTTTTTAAAATAACTTTTTGTTGACTTTTTTGACAAGATACGAACAAATAATTACATTTTCTATATTTCTGAGCCAAAACTGGTCTAGGAACATGTCTTTTTATTAACATTTATAAATTTCTAATTTGAGGTTTTCTGAACAGCAAACTCGCTGTTCTGGACGTGGTAAATCCGAAGTCATTCACTTGACCTGGAAGGTCACCCGTTGACCTGAAACCTAAAATTTGCATACTGTTAGATGCCTCTCATGACAGGCAACATGCTGGTTCTTACCGCATTGCTCTAAGTTGCTTGGTTTGGAAGTTAACAGGGGGGCTGTCAGACAGGGGGGCTGTAGGGTGCAGGTGAAAAAGCTCCCGTAGGGCGAGGGTTAACCCGAGAGTTACTGGGGTATATTTCATAACGCGACTTACTAGGGGAGGGGGCTATTTTTTGCAGCCGCCCCCTTCGAATCTCCAGAACTACTGGACCGAATGTAAAAATTCAAAAGGAATTCGATAGCCCTGGATTTTGTTTTGATGGAAACATAATATTGTTGACTTCGGGGTCACCGATGACGTCACAGATCAGGGTCAAGTACAAAATGTTTGACCGTGTCAAAAGGTCTCGATGGATGGAATTTCGCGCAAAATTGCGATATTAAACGCATAAGCAGTCGATAAATTGGTATGATTCGTGTGTCTGACTCTTCTAAGTACCTTCCTAAGCTATTTATGACCTTGGGTCAGGTCAACGTCATCCGAGGTCACGAGGTCAAACTGCAGATTACGGTCATTAGGCATTGTAACACATGTTTATGTTTTTTTTTTTCTCGTCTAGAACGCGAAAAATGACCTTAGAACATTATTTGTTTCAAATGAATAGAAGTAAAAAGCAAAAACGGAAATGCGTTTTTATGCATAGTAATGCTTGTGAGAGGTGGTCGATGTTTGTCATTTAAAGGTCATAAGTCAGTTATTTTTGAAGATATCAAATTCAAATTTGGTACACATAATCACCGAGCTCGTCTCTATTACGTATAATCCTTTTTTTATCCGTTTTTTTTTTTTAAATTTTGTCAAACAAAATTAATTTGGATTTCTCAAAATTTTGAATTTAAGAACAACTCAAAAATCCGAGGCAGCAGTTTGATAGCCCGGTCTATTGGCAGTAATTTTGTCTAAGACAATTGAGTTTATCTCAAATATCCTACCTTTGACAGCATTTTCCGCAAACCATTATTTTGCAACAAAAAACGAAGAAATAACTGGAGGGATGTGGCAACAAAATAGCCCCCCCCCCCCAGTAAGTCGCGGGTTAAGTCTATGGGAATCATTTGGACTTCCCAAGCTTCACGTATCCGTTGATCACCGCTCTTAAGAAACCCTCGATTTTTGTATTATAAATAATCAATTTGTCCACTAGTGTGTTTAGAACCCTGTCCTTTTCCATAAAAAGGGACGTAAGAAACATATTTGTTAGAGATGATTAATAACACTGCATCTATATGTGGTCATAAACTTTCAGCGAAGCATGTGTGATAATGATTGAGATGGATACCAATGCAATACACTTCGTGGACGACCCACATCTCTCAATCTAAGCACCATATTAGAGCACCTTCTAATGAAATGCAATCTTGATCAAGTGAATGAAACTGTAGATCATACATTCCATTGAATTTAGATCAACTTGACAATGGAGTATAGTGAGTTGGCCATTTACATATCGTTGTTTTTGTCAATGTGATTTGGGCGTCAAATAAACATGATTTCTTATTCGAGCCGTATATACCAAACAACCGTACCGTAACACTGTTCAATGACAAATAATTACAACATTATAATATATATATATATATATATATATATATATATATATATATATATATATATATATATATATATATATATATATATATATATATATATATATATATATATATATATATATATATATATATATATATATATATATATATATATATATATATATATATATATATATATATATATATATATATATATATATATATATATATATATATATATATATATGTGTGTGTGTGTTTGTGTGTGTGTGTGTGTGTCAATGAGCGCACACAAAAAAAAATCATCGGATTTTGATAGTAAATATAGATATTATCTTGTGACTGCAGCTCATGTGCAACATGACCCTGTACACCGCTGCCGTTAGACACGTCTCGGAAACGCGCTGCACTTACCGCATTGCAGGGATTACCGCATTGCAGGAATTGTGATGCCTGATAAAACAAATCAGTCACGAATCGGCTATTAAACTTGACGGGAGTGTACCCTTGTCTCCGGGGAACGAAACTGCGAGGAAATGCCACTATCGACCAGACATCGCGCGGCAGATATCCGGCCAAACGGCATTTGCGGAAAGACATGGAACGGGACCACTGGCGGCCGCAGACGGCTGATAAAGGGGGGGGGGCAACATGACCAACGGCAGGGCTACGGCTGGGAGGGAGGAGGCACCAGCGGTGTCCAGGGGAGGGAGAAGGCACCATCGTTACGGCTGGGAGGAGGCACGAGCCAGCGGTGACACCAGCGGTGTCTAGGGCGGATCTAGCTTTTTTGGAGGGGGAATCCAGGGAGTGACGTATTTCCAAAAAGTTTTGAGCGGGGGGGGGGGGGGGGGGGGGGGAGGGTGGTCTGGTCGTGTCAGCAAAATTGCATTTTATCTAATGTGAATTGGTTTGCTCGGGGGGGGGGGCATGGCCCTGCCCCCCCCCTGGTTACGTCCATGTATTGAACAATATTGTATATCAAACTGCTTCCACTTCACATCACAGCTGTGGTAATCAAGCAAAATAAATTCATTTTTATATCCAACAGACGACCGAGAAGACCACACCTTTGACCTCATAGAGTTGGTGGTGTCAGATTTAGAAAATCAGCGACTGTGTCAAATTACCGTATTGAAATGGTAGCGCATCGATTGCTTCTATCTTATTTTGTCTTCGAAATAACGGATTTTTGCATTAAAGGGATGCAGCATAATTCAGTCACACAGTGAATACCACAGGTCACACTGATCAGGGGCGTCGCGGATCATTTTTTTAGTGGGAAGGGGGTGTACTGAAATGAATATAAAAAAATCCCCATTTTGTATCCGTGTATTTAAGCCTTTGCAGCATATTTAGTGTTGATTTTATGTTATAGCAAGGTACATGTTATTTAGGCCGCGAAGCGGCGCGAAATTTGTACTGGTTTGCCTAAATATAGGCGGTGGGCCGTGTAGAGGATAGGAAGCTAAAATGCTATTCATTCAATTCAGCGTTACGTTGAACCAAAAACGATGACGATGGCCACCGATGTGCGCCGCAAAGTGGCGTGAAAAGTTTAATTTTAGGTCGTGGAAAACACAATTTTAATATTGGAACCAGACTGTGAGTAGAGTTAAGCCTCAGGCAACCCCTTTTCCTCGTTGCACATCTCGGTATGATGGAAAGTATTGAAATGAATGTAGTTCTTCATATACATTAGCTTCGGAGAATAAAACACCATGGCCGGTGGCAGTCGGCGCTCAATAGTACATATAATAATAATAACTGTATACATATGTAACTGTAAAGGCGGCCGCACACTGGGCCATTTGGCGCGCGAAGGCCGCGATATCGCTGCGACTTTCCGCGCAACTTCAGCGACTTCCCGCGTCTGCTTCAGCCGAAACGATGAAAAACGCAAGCTAAACGCGCCGAGTGAAACTTTGACCTGACCTTTACACTAACTTCACTTCAATGAATTCAGGTGGTAAAATGACCATCACTATCGTCGAATTATATGTGTAAAATAACTCATAAAACATATGTCACATGACTTTCGTAGATATTTTGCGCATAGTGACCGTTTGTGACTTGACATTGACCTTGGCCTTTGGCAACAATCTCACTTTAGCTCATGCCAGATGCGTATTATACATTTGAGAGCACTTTGGGTGATCATGGTGGCAATCGAAGGCTTCGGATGGAAAGTATGGCTCATACACTCAAATACCTCGATTTTGACCTTTGACCTGACTGTGACCTGACATGTGACCTCAATTTGAAACTTTCGAGTATGCTTTAGATGCGTTTAATTGAGAGATTTCGAATGCCGCCTTGCGCGTCTCGCTGCAATCATTGCTTCGAAAAATAGCCAGGGGGCGTCTCCCCCCCCCCCCCGCCCCCCAGTCAATGGCGTTCGGCTGAGACCCCAGTCAAGGACGGGTCAAAGCCGTTCCGGATCCGCTGCAGTGCAGTTGAACGGCGGGTGGGCGGGCAGCCGCCGGCACACCG